>NW_019775414.1:95391-193268 GCF_001039355.2 Lingula anatina | reverse complement strand
AATACTTGAGACTGTCATTATGCAAATGCAACTTTACTACTTTAAATTCTCACAAAATTTCTTCCCCATGTTTGACATCAACAAATTAACAGGTTAAATAATGATAAAATGCGAAGGGGTCCTATAGTGGTGAATAATACAAAATTTCAATCATCTGATATAATTTTACTAACTTATATAAGCCTAGACTCACTGTGACCAGACATAAAAACCAGCACATGCATAACCTTTCTGATACTCATCATCTTGCAGTTTACATAAAATTATAGACGTATGATCCATGCAAGTAATATAAATATTGTTTTGCCAATTATTTTTAAGTAACCAAAGAAAGCTCACTGTATATATATACTTCTACATGTACATGGCAGTGCAATTTAATTATATATATATATATATCTTAAGCATGTATTTAATGGCAGCAAAATAAAAAAAAGTTTCAGAATATATTTATCTCTCCTCTGTTTAAAAAATTTATTATTCATTTGTAAAAGAAGCAAGGTTGTTAAAAATAAATTTTAGAGTAAAAACACCCACTTACCTCAAAATTGGAAAAGGAAATCATTTGAGTCCTCCCTATCAATTGAAACTGCTTCTGTTCAAGTAGTAGTTTAGATCAGTTCTGCTTCCAAGTAGGAAAAGGTCATTCACCATCTGCATCTAAACCCATTGTACTTTCTTGTTTTGAGATTCAAGGTAAAAAAGCACATTTGTCCACAGCAAACTTTCACTACTTTCCCACACAATTTAACAAAATTAACTTTTACAATGAAATAATCAATATGAAATCACGCTTCATGAGGACCGTCTACTGAGTCAGTAAGATAGACGAAGTGAAACTGCCTGCATGGCAACATTTTCATCAGTATTTATATCAATGAGTGAAAAGATCTCAGTTGGAAGTTTCACAAACAAATCAAAGTCCACAGACATCCAAGGAGAAGAGTCAGGATTATTCAATTTATTGATGGCGCATTATCACATTCTACGCAAAACGGATGGAAACACCTATTCAGAGTTAGATAATTATGTCAAAGTCCACTCAGGTTATAACATTTTAGTGCATTTCAACATGATTCCCATCAAACTCATCACAATCATGATTTTCTCTGTTATTATCAATTCTAAACTGATGTTTGCAAAGCAAACGATGTGACATTTCTGTTAAGCGTACGCATAAAAATTGACCTCGGCGGGCCGCAGAAACAAGCGTGTGCGAGGGGGGGGGGCGTTGAAAAAAATTACAAAAAAAATATTTGCCCAAATTTGCCCCAAAATCTGAAATGTTGGTTAGAAACCTTAGTCCTTGTTCTTCTACATGGTATATATTTTGTCTTGCCGCCCTTTGCCGCCTTTAAAAAATTTATCAGTTTAAAAGTTTGCCCTTAAAAATTTCCACTTCTGACCTCTCGTAGATCGCGAAAACAATACCCATAAGGAAGTAACAGCTGTTCTCTATCACGTGTCAATGTAGGGCTGTTCCCGATGCAGTAGTTGAGACACGCCGTGCATTGTAAGAGCGAGTTGAAATCTGATACTCTGGGGACAGTTTTTATGGCGCTTCGCGAAATAGAACAACTAACGCCACCTATGGGCGTCTGCGCTCGCTATTGCATGCGAAAGATAAATTGTTCATCACCATGCTTTTAGAAAGATGTTAGTCTTACATGTATGTCTTGGAATGAGATATGTTTCATATTTTCTTAAAAATATACTTCCAACAATCTGCCAGCGTTTATTGATAAATATTAACCAATGTGAGATAATAATAATAATAATAAAATTTCAAATAAAGACAAGTAATGATCTCTTTTGGGAAGTGCATTGTTTAAATAAGTAAACAAGGAATTAATATTCACGGATATGATGAAGAAAGTATTAAAGAAATTAATGAAGATTAATTGCACATGCCTTTTTCAGGCTGCACTGCCTGACGCAACGCAATGCAAGAAAAGATGTTTCTGCTGAGTGAAGTCAAGAGAGAGCAGACATTACTCAGTACAGCATTTACAAATTTACCTCTATAGAAGCTACAGGTTGCGCCAGCTTCTCCTTGTCCAGCTTCATCATTTCTTCCCAACTCTCCATGTTCAATTTGTCTTCCTATCATGCAAGCAAACCTAAAGAAAGTTACCCCAAGTCAAAGGTACTCATGAGTGGAGGTTTGCCGTGCATGCTTATTTTCGCTGGATATTCGTAAGCGCTTTTTCAAGATACGACCAACACTTTTGATGTAAAAATGATATTATTTGTGCAAATTTTCATTACTGCCCAATTTCAACATGTGTAAATGATAATGATATAGTCAATCAAGTTTTCTTTTTTATTATACGAATATGATCAAAATCGTAAAAATACGTTTTGATTAAATGGCTGAGGCGTATCCTGTAGCGCCACCTTTTGGGAACATATTATTAGGCCGGTGTGTTGACCTAATTACCTGCTAAACAGTGGAGGTGTGGAGAGGTCAGAACTTTTCCATTGGACTCCAGGAACATATCAAGTGTGAATTGTTCAGGTAAAGCTTATACGTATTTTTTCATTTTAGGCCTTTTTTGTGGCATGATTATTTCATGATTAAATTCGTCAATGCACTGCACGATGCTATCTGCCACGTTACTTGATAAACTTTGTCCTGAATTTTGTGTGCATGTGGTGGAGTGTGTGTGTATGTGTGTGTGTGTGGGGGGGGGGGGGGGGGGGGGGGGATTATAGTCGAGGCTTAATTTTTACATAATTCATTCCCATGTATTTCCAAAACTCATATTGCTGACTTTTATCACCCCAGAATGATGATATCAGATTACTTGTACATGTATATTTAATGAAAATCTATAGAATTTATTATTTTATTGTTTATACTGTTGTGTCAGTTGTGCATGTACTTGAATAACATGAAATGCAGTTTTAGGGATTAAGGTGGGAAAAAAATAAACTAAAATTTGTCAGGTCTCTGTGATAGTTATGCTAGTAAACATGTTTGTACTTACCGTTCATCCCTCTTGTGAGTCTCAAAACTAATTTAAGGAAAGTTCTGCACAAATAATATGTGCCTTTGAAACAGCAAAGACAGGTTTTCAAGGAAATGGAAAAAAATTCTTATCAAAACAACAAATAAGCCCGCTAAGTTAATCCATAACATTGAAACCCAGTTTCTTATATATATATATATATATATATATATATATATATATATATATATATATATATATATATATATATGGGGTATATTGCTCAACAGATTGCTATAGTCGTATGCACCAATGATTATTAGCTCATATATAGTCATGCATCATAAAAGTTCTTTTGAATGTGGTCTTCATCCCTATTGTACATTGAATTCCATCTGTGTCAGAAAATTTGAAAGCAATCTATTTCACCAACAAAACAAATATAGAACTCTGATTTAGTAACTGCTTAAAGCCAGTCACCTGAGAGTTGGTTATTAAGTGCAGTTGAAATAAGGCTTTAGTGTACACTAAAGTATATACATATTTACATAGAAATATCATTGAAGTCATTTCATTATGATATCAAGTGTGAAAAAAAGCCACTATGTGTTCCAGCTTGCCTTATTTTTAAATATATACGGATGTAATAATTTTTCACTTATTTAAGACATTCTACATTTAAGAAAAAATTCATAAAAAAATCTTCTAATACAAAGATTACATAAATTGAAAACTGAAATTGTGCCTAAAAGAAGGTCATCAACAAAGTATTGATTTCAATGTATGATAAATTTTTTTGAAAATGTGGGCTCTGAAAAACATCTGAACCCTGATTTTCTATTTAGGTCTTAACTTGGAAGATTGGAAAATTTTCATCATGGCATCAAACCCAAAATGCCCAAAGTTGAATGTGGAAGACTCAGAAAAGAAACAGAGGGTAAGAATTTGGGTTCATTATAAATATCCAACATTGCAGAATGCTGTAAATGTTATAAACCCTAGAATTTGCATCTGTTCGAGTTTAAATGACTTATATAATTAAGGTACTGAAATGAGGTCTACTCAAGATTATTTTTAACAAGATACTTGATCCATGCCATCACAATAGATATTGACACAATGTCAAAACGGTATAATAAGACAGAGACACAGCATTTCCATAACCAGTCTAATTACATAGAATCATGTTTATTTAAAATGATCTAGGACAATGTTATGTAAGTGTATATTTTATCAATATTTTGATCGCAACCTTTTTCTTTTATATAAAAGATTTTGGAGATCACGGCCCCATTGCGACTGACTGATGAGACTGTGAGGAAAGTCATGGATACCTTGGATTCTGAGATGGACCTGGCAATGAATAAAGATCCAGAGAAGAGGAAACAAAGTAGTTGTCTTTGTGAAAACACTTATGTCAGAGCCCTTTGTGATGGAACAGGTGAATAAAAACATAAAGAAATGTACAATAGGCTGTGAAGAGCAAAGATACTTTTTTCTACTAAGAAGTCATTGTTTTTTTTTTTTTTTTTTTCTGATTTATGGTGTCTATCTTCCCCTCCCCTAACATTTAAAAAAGAAATTACAACACGCTGAAAACTTTTTTTATAATGCATAAATTATTTGGAGGACATCAAACTTAACTTAGTACTCCAGTATCACATATTTTGATTATATAATTACAGAGGATGGAGACTATTTAGCACTTGACCTTGGAGGTACCAATTTTAGAGTGATCCATCTTCAAATGAAGAAAGGTCTTATCACCAGAGATTACTGCAAAGAAGTGAGAATACCTGAGGAAACTCTGTGCGGACCATCTAAAGATGTGTATGAATACATTGCGGACAGCATTTGTGTCTTTTTAGATGAAGAGAACTTGAAGGGGAAGAAGCTACCATTAGGTTTGTAGAGTGTCACTTGCCTTCTTTTATTTTTATTTAAGCTTAGATATAGCTATACAGAAATTAACCAAGTTCTAGCTTAAAAGTTTGGACGCATTGAAGATTATCTTAGAAATATATTACAATCAAATTTCACATCATATCTGAAGCCTACTTTCTTACCCTGAGTGTCTGAGGGCACTGGTAACTCCTCTGAGCTACAAGCATTCAGACAGGTAAGTTTCCAGTGTCCTTTGAAACTCGGGGGTAATTTAACCCTAAGAAATTCATTAAAGACTACAAAAATTTTAATGGTCAGGCTGCTTCCTCTGAAAATTATGATGTCAAATGTCATTTAATAGAGCAAAAAAAAAAACCAAAACATTAATTGAGATTGGACTTTTTATACTTTCTTTCCAGGTTTCACCTTTTCTTTCCCAATGACTCAGAAGGGACTGAAAAGCGGTATTCTAATCACATGGACCAAGAGCTTCAGGTGCAAAGATGGAGTTGGGGACGATGCAGGGGCAGCTCTGGAGGGGGCAATGGCAAAAAGGGAGGTAGGTTGGTCTTGTAGTATCTATTAATTTACTGTATCTCTTTATATGTGGCTTGAACATTTGGGATCATTTGGGTTTTTGATATATTATTTTACTATCCTGGGCTGCTATTTGTGCTGCCCTGTTCAAAACATGTATGTTTGTAAACATTTTAGTTGGATGTATGCAGGAACAAATGAATTTGTAGTTCATGCTGCTCGGTATGTTGCCTTTCTTTTATCCCCAAAGATATATCGTTTTGTACTTTTGTACAATTAAGGGGTTACAGTATAAATAATATTGAAGTGTCTTGTAAATGGTGTTTTTTATTTCAAAACAAGTTCTAGTACAACTTTTTTCCGCAGGAGCTAAAAGATGTAGAGTTGGCAGCTATATTAAATGACACAACAGGAACCATCATGGCAGGAGCTTATGCCGACCATAAGTGTTATATTGGGGTCATTTTAGGTAGGTTTTCTCATATCTAAATGAGATATTATTGAACTTTTGTGTAAACATTTAATATCAATAGTCTCTTCATTTGTGTACAGTGAAATCATAAAGATCTTATATTTTAATAAAACATCATATTAATTATGTGGTAGATGATTATTTGGAAAAATTAATTTATCTATTTATTTATTTATCTTGGCAATTTTAACTTTAAAAATTGAATGTGGATATTCTAGGAACTGGGTGCAATGCAAGCTATTTAGAACACATTGAAAATATAGACAAATGGAATTTACCAATTGAGGAACCAAAAGAGGTAGCAATACTTATTCTTGTCAGAACTTTGTTTTTCTTCGCTCATTGTTTTCAGTCACCAAATCTTGAACAAAATTAAGGTAAAAACAAACATCAAGATACACAATTTAAAAAGAAACATTTGGTAACACACAATCAAAATTTATTGATGTTTACTTTCAGTAGTATATGTTTTTGTTATCTATGTAGTTTTTTCTCCCAGGTTGTTATCGATATAGAATGGGGAGCATTTGGAGACAATGGTTGTATAGATTTCATCAAGACAGACTATGATAGAGAAGTTGATAAATATTCAAACCATGTTGGGTCTTTCACGTAAGTGAACTTAAAAATTTGTCATAAAAATTTGTCAAAATTTGTCTATAAAATGATTGGGACTTGTTTTAAACAGATCACAATGTTGTTGGTTAGTTCCTGCTGTAACTGATCAAATATTTTTATCTTAAAATTCAATGATAAACCCAAAGATAACAGTGGTACTCTTACATTGGCAGTGCCTTTTTAATTTGTGATTTGATTTTAATTTTGCATATGATGCACATAGTTCCCAGCTATTTATGTTGTATACATTATATTCTCTGTTTGTTGTAGCTGATTGCTTTCGTTCTGTTTGCAGCTTTGAAAAATACTTTGCAGGTATGTACATGGGTGAAACTGTACGCCTCATACTGCTGCATCTAACGCGAGAAGGTCTGATATTTAATGGCAAAGTGTCTGAAACGCTAGGCACACGGAATTCCTTAACCACAACACATGCAACAAAGATAGAAAAGTAAGTTGAAATAAGTTCATCTGTTTGGTAAAGTGTTTTAAGATCTTATATTGTATCTTAGTGGTGCATTTTAACTAAGAATTAAGGTGTCCAGTAACATTGAAATGCCCCAAAGAATCAAAGTTTTTATTTGCAATTTTTATTTCTATTGAAGTGTTTATTTCACTGCAGTAAATTTGAAAATTTATGTTGATTAGAATTTTGTTTTAACAAGGGTTATGTAGAATGGGCCAACATGCACTCTGAACTAACCTAAAGCAAGATACTTATTTTTTAGAGGGAGGGGGAGGCACTGGGTACAATTAAGGGTTCAAAGTTTTTAGAATTATATTGTTCTATAATAATTGCAAACTAGTAATGCCCACCCAGGATACATTTGTGCTAAGTGTAAGGTTATCCAAATTATACCAAATATTTTTCATATGGAGATTGAATTTTTTTATTTTTGTCACCAGAGACAATAAAGAGGGTAAAAGTGAGAGGACAATGAAAGTAATAGAGGAGATGGGCCTTAAGGATGAAGCCACAGAGTTTGACATCAGTGTGATCAAGTACGTGTGTGAAGTGATATCCATAAGAGCTGGTCAACTGGTTGGAGGAGGTGAGTAACCACTCTGGTAAATTAAAGTTTGGTATTTCTTTTAATTAGATAGAGCTAAAATAAAAATATACCAAACTAATAAAGAACTAATAATAAACTTTTAAAGAAGAGAAGAATCTCCCCTGAGGTTTATTCTTGTCCTTTCATTTCAAATTAAAAAAAAAACATTATTCTAAATTTATAATAATATTTCTTTGTCCAGCTTTGGCAGCATTGTGCAATAGAATGAAGAGGCCAGAGGTGACAGTAGCTGTAGATGGCTCCCTGTACCAGTATCATCCTAGGCTACACGATTTCTTGATGCAAAACATTGAAAAATTTGCACCAGAAACCAAGGTGGGGAGACATGGCTTCTTAAATTTTCATAAAACAGTACAAAAATAGTCAGTAATCAAAAGATGTTTAAGAAAGAATCTAGCAACCTGTGAAATGTGTTTTGATTTTTTTTAATTTGAGAAATGTTTTAACTTCCTTTTTCAGTTTGTTAACATTTTACACAACAAATTTAATAACAAAGTTTTATATGGTTTGGGGATAAAAGGAATTATATAATAAGATTATCTATTTTTTAACTGCTGAAACATGCAGATTGGAAAAACTGTCAGTTTCTTAAATATTTTATTGCATATTATTACAGGTTAAACTGATCCTTGTAGACGATGGCAGTGGAAAGGGAGCCGGACTTGTTGCAGCTGTTGTAGATAGACTTGCCAAGCATGGAAAATAACCTGGATTTGAATTCTAGTTTCTATATTTTATGCATGTCCTTTTTAGAATTACAAATTTTGAGTAAATAATTTTTAATATTATCATTCTGTTTGGAAAAAAAATATTTAAATTTATATATTTTATGCATGCCAAATTTAAGGTAAATAATTTTGAGTAAATAATTATTTTGAATAGTATAATTTTGCATGCAAAAATATTTTGGTAGCCTTATTGGTAAAGACCATGAAAGAAAATTTGAGGTATTTTATATATAGATACATATATTATATTGGTTTGTTTTTGTGGATTAGAGAAAGCCAATTGGAAATATGATAATTAAAATGCAACCACAGGACACTGCCATACTAGCTTTTGTATCCATTTTTATTTTCAAATTATTGTAGAACATAGCATGATGAGTCATTCCTATGAATCACTTTTTTAATAGTAAAAAATATGCATTTAGAGCATATTAACCTGGGCGTAATCTTATTATTTAAATTACTTATAGCCAACTATAGAAATCGGATGATTAGAATTATTTGGTTCATTTGATATAAAAGACCTTTAGTATATACAACCAGGAACCTTTTTTGTCATTGTCTTGAGTTGGACTGCCAACACATCATTATTTGACATTTACAGCATACTTGCACCTAATCTGTTGATTGCAAATTAACAATAATACATTGAGATACCTTTTGATATTATGATTGTCTCTGCAAAAGATAATTTTCAGATTCTTTAAAGATTAGTTATGTCTTGTGACATCAGAGAATGACAGTTTATGTTTTGAATGTGGAAGGCAGGTTGATGAAGGTTAATTAAGAAATTCAGTAGATTTTAAAATAAATTAAGTCTTCAATAATATAAGAAAAAATGTGTAACAAATACAGCAAATATTTAAAGTGAATGTGCATGCATGTCTTTTTTCTTGAAAATCAATAGAGAATGCAACTTTTTCTGTATTCATTTTCTGTATAAATGATTCTATTGAACAGTTTCATTAGCTATGTGCGTTTGAAATTACCAAGAGAGTTTCCGTTTGTCAATGACTATAGCACATTGACTGACATATACCAGCCATGTACAGTAAATGATTCTGGAATCAAAATGAAGCGATAAATGTCAATTACTGGAATGTGCATTTTTCACATATTTTCCCGTTATGCATACATTTACAAACTGCATGGAAGATCTCTGAAATAACAAGAACAAAAAGAAATAAAAATTTTCATCATTTATTGAATTGCTGCCTTTTCTTGTTATGGAATTCAAAGTAAGAACTGAACAAAAGGAATAATCAAAGTATGTGCATTCTCATATAATAGGTAAACATGTCTTGCTACCTCTGTTACAGTATTCAATACCTCAAGTTTTAAAGAACACAATGCTTAAAAGAACAGCACACTTATTGTTCAGTGGCGGGAACTACAATTCTTTTGTCCTTATGCATAGCAACAAGCCCTTTTTGAAATACCTTCTTTGGAGTTCTTTCATTTATGGCGCTGATTTTACTTTCCTTGGTTTATTTTAACTGTTCTATCTTCTATATAAATATAATGACTGGCCTAATCTCATTTTAGATTCAAACTCTTAAATTAGAATTTTTAACAGATACCATAGAACAGAAATAAGATAACATGTCAAATGATATACAGTTCAATATTGTTTATTTCCGTTGACAAACAGATAACTTGTGTTCAAAGTTGAATGGTTTAAAACAATGCAAATATGTGTAAATGAGCTTGTAAAGAGGACTTCAATCAAATAAAATTATCTTTTCATATCATGATACAATGGTTGAAAACTCAACACTTATGAACTTGTGACTATTGTTACATCACTTGACATCCTCAGTGATTTCATCTTATCTCAAGGACTAGATTTGCACAAAATGGCTAAATCATGTTGTTGCTGCAGCATTACATTTTACAATCTTTCCAAAAATATCGCTATCGTCATTACTAAAATGAGTATTAGAGATGTAAAAATATACCAGTGCAGTCTCTTTTCATTTATAGATCTAGAAGCACCTCAGAGATGTGACCAAAATGATGAAACCCTGTTATCAAGAAATCTGCAAAATCATCACAACACTGGGAATTTCAAGTCTTCACATAATTGTTGCTTCAGCTATTGAGTTTAGACTATTTGTATCAATGCCCTAGAATTGTGGCCTTTCTTATTATATACTGTAGATATAATTAAGACAGATCATTATTCTAGGCATCTTATGAAAGCCCTGTTTTTGTTTCAGCTATTGAGCTATGCTTATCTGTATTAACATTTACATATATAATTACATTTGAATAAAAATATATTTCAAAACCTAATAATGAGCCTAGAAGTATTCTAAGACATCCTATGAAAGCACTGTTTTTATTTCAGCTATATATTTATGCTTCATTGTACTGATTCTATGTACTATGTAATCCAGAGAGCCTCTTTGAACCTAGAAGTACTCTATGGGATCTGCAGCACTTTTCCCAGCTTGAAAACTGTGAACGCTGGGAGCCTCCCCAGTGTGCGGGAGAGGCACAAAGATGCGCACGTGGATGTATTCATCTCCCACCTGTACCTAAAATCAAATGTATTTTTGTTCTTGTTATAAGTATTTGATTCCTCTTTCTAAAAACAGGACTGTTGTTATACAGAGATATTATGTTTTTTGCAAATAATGTACAAAAACAAAAATTTAATAACAATAGATTAAGTTATAAGTACAGTCATCAGTTAATCTTATGCAGAACAAAGTTCAATGAGACAATACAATACTACTGTAATTGTCTTTTGAGGAGCATAATCTTAAGTAGGTTACAATAACAATGCTTTGAATTTCTCAGATATGCCTTCTGACTGAAGATAACCATGATGATATTAGTAGTTTTCAATACCTGAACTCCTTTAAGAATGAACTTTTTTAGTCTGATGCTAGCTTTAGAAAGTCTAAAATTGGAGTCCAAACAGTCAGAAATTATCCTTTTCATTTTTAAGAGCAAAAGCAAATCATCTAAAGTATTTTGACATCATATTTATAAGTTGGAAAATTCACTGAATAACAGTACATACATTTTATTGTTTTAACCGACACAAATAATCATCAGCACCTTAGGTAAAAGTGATATACATTAAGTTTAAAGTCTAATTCAAAATTACAAATCACAAAACTCTTTTCATTTATTCAGCTTACCTTGACAAAATAGTTTGTACCAGCAACTAATTGAGATCTGTAGGAAATGGCTTTACACTCTGAAAAGTTCTTTCCAACTTTCCCTTCTAGTTCCGCTTTCACCTAATAAAATATAACATATGCACAGTGTCACTGCAACTAACAAGGGATGGGTATTGATTAATTAAGACGTTTATCAAGTTAAAATATCAAGTTCTAGTTGATTTTTAAAGTTAAAAAAATATATATGCCGCTCCCTTGAAAAAAATGTAAATTACAGGCTGATCTGAAATGTGTGGTGTGGAATATGCAAAGTTAGTTCTTTTTCCATATCTTATGAAAGATGATTCACCCACACATGACAAAAGTTCTGTCGTGTGGAAAGTGGAACGAATCTTTCAAGTTTCAATGACAATGGCGCCAGTTACATTTTGGCAATAGAAATTAATGTGTACATTAAAAGTGCACATTTCTAGAATTTCCACGTGAATTTTAGTGCAAAACTATGCATTGGATACTAATGAATGTGCTTAGATCTGTACTGCAAGTGTATTATCAAACTTTCATACATATTTATAAACCCTATACAACTTTTAACACTAACAAAAGAAAACTTATTTACATGTACATGTAAGTCAAATCCCTCAACTTGGCAAATTTAACTGTGGAAAAAAGACCGTAAACACGGTTAATACCTACACCATCAACTATCTTTTGAATTTCAGCATCAGCATCTTTAACCTCACTGGCACCTCCTGGCATTGTCATTTCGGATAGCAAGAGAGTCAGAAGAACAAACCTCAACTGAACGCCACAAAATAAGAAATGATATGAATGACCTGAATCAACCCAAGAGATACCTTTATCACGTGACGTGGACACAAGCATGTGACTCTGAATTGTCACTTTGATTTGACAAAGATCATCGAAAAATTAAAGCGATAAATGGGAAAATATCCATATATAGTCATGAAAACGATTTCCGCGTATAAAACGAGGCAGTTCTTTCTATGTTTTGGGAGATCTTAAGAGGGGTTTCCCTGTCTATTTTTATCATTCAGGAATTATTTCAAAACGAGGCCAAGTATCCCATGATGCCAATTTGCACATATTTTCCTTTAGCATGGCTGACGGTTCGCAACCGAACTACGATGACCAGGGAGAGAATGGTGAAGAAAAAGTAAAAGTAATATGTTTAGGGGACAGTGCAGTTGGAAAATCAAAGTGAGTTACAATATCACATTATGAAACCATCAGTTGGTAGAACTGCACCCGAAATCCGAAATTATTGTATCTTGTATTATTGGCGTCGGTGTTCCGATTCAAAATGAAAAGTAAGATAACACTAGTTTCAGTGATAAATAAATGATCTGAAGAGCTTAATTGGCTGTTTTATAAGATGCCGGTTTAGCAGTGTTTTATTTCTCATTTACCTGTCGTCAGTGCCCTAATGATGCAGTGAACTAGTAGTGATCAACTAAAAGAAGAATGATCAACAGTAGTTAGCAGTGGTTAACTTTGTTATGCAACATTGCATTTAGGAAAGGAAGTAAAATGTCCCAGCCAGGAACTTACAATCGTTTTATACAACAATGTGTCATTTTTGATCTTATTTAAAATAAATATTTCAATTATGAACATCATTGCACACTAAGTACAGGTCGAATATTTTAACAGAATGTTTCAACTTGTGATAGATTGGGTCTGAGTTTATTATTATTTTAAAAATATTTATTGGGAAATAGCCAAAATGATGTCAGCATTGCTGGCACTAAGCATCTCAAAATATGCTAATTGAAATGCAGTTTTGAAAGCTTCACATATAATCTCTAAAAGATGCTAATAAAAATCAGATTTCAATTTAAACTCAATAAGTTAAATACCCACACTTGTTTGTAAAATTGGTTGATTTCAGCCCTTATTTCAGAGTACTTAAGGAGAGAGATATGCATTCCAAACAGACAAAAAAAGTTACATAAACGATAATTTATTTATAAACATGAACTTACTTAGTCTCTTTTGAATAAAAAAGGTTTGGACCAATAGCACTTAACAGCACCCCTCTTATTTGTAAGAATGGTTGCTGTAGTACTGTAGGTATAGGCTTTATGGTTCCAAAGTACACAACATTTAATTTATCTTTATTCTAAAAAGAAAAGCAGAAATAAAAAAGACTTCCTACTTGATTAATAAAATACATTATGAAGTTTAATATAGTTGACATATCCACAATATCTTTTCACTGGTGCTATATGTGCCATATATAAAAGACATGGCAGGGTATATCAAATCCGAATGTTTTGTTGAATTATTCTGCCAATATTTGTGTGTGCAATGATGTATGAAGAGAATAAATTTATAAC
This sequence comes from Lingula anatina, assembly GCF_001039355.2. The sequence goes on along the minus strand of NW_019775414.1, from coordinate 179,511 downwards.
TTTAATCCTTAACGAAGTCGTTACAGACATGGGGAAACTGCCAGTCTGACTAGTCAGGACTGCTAAGAAGCCAGAGGGCCAGCGAGATTTTTAATAACTGCAGGTCCTCTGGGCCAGCAAGGTTTATGTGAAAATACCACGCTCGGCTGTCACCTTGATTGGATAGTAAACGATTGTCGTAAAATCGCTAAATGATATTAAAACCGGGTTCATAAACTTGAAAAACACCTAGGACAACCTTAGACTGCCACATTAATCCAACACAATGCAAAAATAAACTATAACAAGTGGTTAAAGCCTTCAAACCGAATGTCGTAAAGTCCCCATATACCTCCATAGAGACAATAAAATAGAGTCAGCTTGTGAAACAAAAATAAACCAACTTAAACATAATAATCGAAATAAAATACTGCCGGGCATCGGAGCGGCCTAAAACTTGGCACGCTTACCGCAAATACTGCAGGCTACATCATCCTGTTGCTCGTTTGTAAATTCCGTGCATGGCATACGCACAATCAAACCGTATATCCAAATTGCACCTCTGATGTTTAAATTGGTCCTCTCTACAATCCAATTCAGGAAATGACGTAACCGCAGAGGTCGCATTGTCCAATGGCATGGCTTCTTTTTCGTAATGGTAGGTTAGAGAGGACCAATTATACTGCAGATTTCCTTCAGACCTTATGATCCTCCAAAGTTTCCCCCCCCCCCCCCCCAAGTCTGGTCTTATCTCAATTTCACACCACTTACAGCTGAACCCACATGTTATTTTGACAGTTGGCTTCATTTAGTTCTAATTAGTATTCTTTAAATGATAACAAATGGGAAAGCTGTGAATGTCTGTTCCTCTTTCAATAGGTGTAGGCCATACAAAGTAATATATTGTGGGCTTTATGAGATTTTAAACATAACGAAGGGTCTAAGGCTTCGTTCACATGGAATGTCTATTTTCTAAAAATCTTATTTTCTATTTGCACTATCTTATGATCACGGTCTGTGCCCTGAATATCCCGCCGCGTAATTACTGGCAGCGCGGGCCAGTTACTTATAGTAACTTATAGTAACTGGCTCGCGCTGCCAGTAATTACGCCGCGGGATATTCAGGGCACAGACCGTGATCAGAAGACATACCGCGAATAGAAAATAGAATTTAGAACATAGACATTGCATGTGAATGAAGCCTAAGGCCCTGTCTGTTTCAGAAGCTTTTCAGTTTTCACACTTCTTGATGGTCTTCGAAGACAGTGCAGTTGTTCTAGCATACATATATGATTCTTTTATAAATAAATTCTGGCACATAACACTTCAATCAAAGATAATACTACACAAAAGCAGTAAATTTAGTAGAACATAATTAAACAAAAATTAAGATAAAAGTGTTTGATTTATTTTAATATCATAAATCAGAGATTAAAAATATTATTAATTATGATTTGTGGAGTTCTAAAAGGCTAGTACGGAGAAAAACAAATAGCTGCTTGAAGAATCACAACCGTAAATTAATCGAATGGTTGTATAAAAAAAAAAACAACAACCTGACCTACATTTAAATCTTTTAACATTATAGTTAGTTGTCATAGCAAAACCTGAGGTACTAGCAAAATATTGCCTCCTGTATCCAAAGCAGTTCCATTTTAAAACAATAGTTAATATATGACTTCAAGTAATTAGTGATAAGGTCATATTACTTCAATAATAGTAATAGTATTGTATTTGTAGCTCTTGATATTTCCTGCTGAGAAGCAGAATACAGATTTCTCCTTTTTTTGTGTGTTAAACCTTACTAGTAATTGATAGACCAGACATCAATTGTAACATATTCTTTTAATTATGTCACAGTTCTATTACTGTACATTATTTAAAAAAAATAATTTTTTGAAATGATTTTCATTTTGTTTTGCAGGCTGGTGGAGCGGTTCCTCATGGATGGATAGTATCCTTTGATTGAATATCAAAATGGCATAATTATTCAAGACCATTTACAGTATAGTGTTCCATTTCTTTTTAATTAGATACCTGGAGTGAGCAGACATGCAATTTTCTTTTGTGCAGATGATGTACGTTATCACTTGCATACTCAGGTTAAAATGAGAAAGTTCAGGAAAGAGTGACAATGAAATATGACATGCCAAACCTGCTGAACTTTCCATAGATATTCCTAGTTTTTGATATGTTTGTGCTCTCTCACTCTCTCAGACGTAAATGATTGCTATTCAATACATTTTCTGTGTATGTCAAAGCACTCAATAACTTAGAGTTTCTGTTGACTGAAGTAATTAAATAGCAGGGGTATTATGTTATTAGAAAGTGCAATTCATAGAGTCCCTGAGTCAGTATTGATTTTTTGGTTAACTGATAGCACTTAAAACTACAACAATCACTGTATTTGTGCAAGGCTTGTCATTTCCTATCAATTTATCTTTGACGTCTACATTTATATTGTTCTTAGAATTGTTCTATGAATTATTTGAGTAACTGCCAAATGATGACTTTTAAAGAAATATGATTTTGGGGTATTTATACAAAGTCAGAACAAGGTATCCCCTCCCCTTGTAAAAAAAAAAAACAAAACAAATAATTATGAGAAATGAAAAATTAATCAGGTTTTCTTCCACTCCCCTCCCTTAAAAAGATTGAAAGAATTATGAGAAATGAAAAATTAATCAGATTTTCTACCAGAGCATTTCTCTTAACCACAATTTTCAGCCAACCTCAGCAGTTGTCCACATATGCTCTCACATTATTTAGGTATAAAACAAAGGTTAACAAGAAAGAGGTAGCTGTTGGTAAGTTTGAACTTTAAAACAAATTTAAATTCTTATATTTAAAGGTGTGACTTACATACTTTATTGCAGAAAAAAGCCATTTTAAACATCATTTAGAGTAGCATTATGTATGGCCATGATTTTTTTTTTTAGTCATGTAATGAACTGGAACATTTACAGGATACCTTTACAACTTTCAGTACTTTTAACTATGGCTTGGAGTCTCTCATTGTCTCATAAGCTGTGAGCTGAATATCAAACCATTTTGTAGTTTCTATTTTGCACACAAGTTTGCCTCCATTTTAAGGGTGAACTGCTAACGAGTGAAGTACTTAGGTTTTCATATTTCCACCCTGAGATACTTAATGAAGTGTTAAACTATTAACTCATCCAACTTGAAATATAAGCATCAGTTGTGTTTTGATTCTCTTAGTGGTGGTTTTTAAATTTGTTCCAATGAAAATCACATTTAAAATGTCTATACTTAAGGAAGCCGGTGGCTGATTTGGACTTTGTAATATAAAAACCTACTTAATTGCTTTGAATGGATGTCATTACACATGAAGCCGTGCTACTGAAAGTTAACAAAAATGTTTCGTTGTTAAACAGGCAAGAAATTAAATCTGATTGGACTTTGTATTTTTGTACTTGTGTTAAATTGCTCTAGATTCATAGCATTAGGAGCATATGTACTAGTACTATTAGTGCCACTGAAAAAAAAAACATATTGCAACAAGACTAAGTTTCATAAAAATTCCTTTTTTCATTATAAGATCTTTTTATCTTTGTAGATTTTTGGGATACGGCAGGCCAGGAGAGATTTAGTAGTATGCACCCCTCATACTATCATCAAGCGCATGCATGTATACTAGTAAGTGTTATCCAGTTTAGTTATTACTTTATTCCATGCAGAATATGAGCATTTGTTATAGCTCAGTAGCCCTTGATTTTTTTTCCTTAGTGAGATGTATTTAGAGGGATGTCGCTGAAGCGTTGTATGCACTTAAATAGATATTGGTTGAACATTTATCTGAAATAAGTGACCGTAGTAATAAATTGATTGTTTTCTTTTTCAGGTATTTGATGTAACTAGAAAAATCACTTATAAAAATTTACCAAATTGGTTTAAAGAATTGAGAGATTATAGACCTGAAATACCTTGTCTATGTGCTGCCAATAAAATAGATGGTGAGTCTATTGAATATTTGTAAATGTACGTTATAGACCTCCTGGCTCTCACTTTGAGTATTATATCATAGAGAGACAACTTTACTGGCACATTTTCAGAGGTTACACCAAATGATTACCTTACAGGGGATTTGACTTCCCTGTCATAAATTCTCCACAAGTTTACTTCCTGCTGTTTAGGCAGGGTTGTTTTTTTTAACCTAAATAGTACCTAAAATCAATAATTATTATATAATAATAATAATAAGAACACCCTAAAAATCAACACTGAAACAAGTTGCATTGTTATATTACTTACATAGTACTTTCTTTATTGGATATTGAATCCACATGGATGACATGCCCTCTGTGCCTGTGTTATGTTCTCTTCTGACTCCTTACTAGTATCTTGGAAGTGAATGTGGTTGAGTACTTGTCACATTGAGATCAACAGGGCGTGGAAACCACTTCTTGTGGGGACAGGGTTTATAATCTTATTCTTATGAATTTCAAATATTAGTTTTAGTCAATGTTAGCTAAATGTCTGTCCCCTTTTCAATTCTTTATTTTGTTTATTATTATTATGATTTCATTGCCAATTCAGTGATATTTTGAAAAAAAAGAAATATGTTTTCAAGTTATTGTTACCAAAGAATTATCTTTGTGGGCCACATTTTCACTTGCCATATACTAGTATGCCCAAATTTTATAACATAAATATGTCAATTTTTTTGCTAACATGGAGTTTGAAACAGATAAATTGTGGATTAACAATTTGCTCAGAATTGTAAAATGGTGATGTGTTTCATTTCATGATCTATTACAGTTGACTATGGTATAACCAAGAAAAGTTTTAACTTTGCCAAAAAGCACAACATGCCTTTTTACTTTGTGTCTGCATCAGACGGTACAAATGTAGTAAAGGTAAGATTTTACACTCTGACTTAATTTTTGTAAAATTTAAAAAGAGAGGAAGAAAAATCTAATATCCATGAAACGTGTCTTGAAGCTACAAAATATTTAAGTGCTTTCAGAAGGTGAATAATATTAATATTTGAAACCTATTTGTCTAACTTCGATTGTTTTTAAAAGGGCTAAATCTTATAATAATTAGCTTTTGTTTCTATTTGCAGTGTTTTAGGGATGCCATCAAAGCAGCAGTAGCATATAAGCAGAATTCTACTGACTTCATGGATGAAATAATGAGGGAGTTAGAGGTATTCAGTAAAACAAATAAGATTATTATGAAAAATCTTAATATTAGTGATTAATAAAGTTATTAACTTTTAAAAGAAGGGTACTGTTATGCCCAATTGGTTGTTATTTCAATTTTCAAGAACATACTCTTGATATAAAATAGACCAAAAGGTTTCCCTTAATCAGAACTTTTATGTTCCGTATACAGTTTACACTACTATATGAGGACATTTTAACTTAAAAAATTTACCTTAGTAGTTAACAAATTTTGAAATGCATTCTTTTTCTAGAATTTTGACCTTGAGACAGACACAAATGGGAAGAACTCTCAAGAAGACTGGGACAGTGGCATGGATAGCACAGAAAACTCTGAGGCCAAAGATGGAGCATCTGGAAGTTCAGGGGCACAGAGTGGAAAGAAAAGTTAGGACAATGTGTATATTCCTTAGTCACAGAGGTACATTTATAGCATTGCATTTAAACCAACTTTGAATAATTTAACTTGTATGAATTGAATTTGGAACATAGACAGCTGTGAGAAGATGAGCTAAGAATGGTGTATTGACTGCTGTGGCAGGCATAGCAGTGTTTGGCTATGTATTGTCCATTTTTTTAAAAATATCTATTTAGAGCTTAAGATCTGTATCTTGTCATGAAGGACAAGCAAGGCTGTGGCCACTCTAGCTAGTGTTAAGCACATTTACATTGGTTTAAGATGGCTTGAAGTTCCTAGAGGTGTAATCTTTAGAATTTGGAGTTCATTTTCAGAACTTCTCCATTGTCATTTTCTTTGAAATTATGCTTCTCTAAGATGCCTAGAATATTTGAAATCTTGTACCAAAAGTTTTGGTTGTGAGTTGTCTTTGGATGTAAGTTAATTGGTTTTTTTATCCCTGAGAAAATTCCCATATTCTATAGAAACCAGCGATAAGGGTTTGCGTGCTCTATGATAGACAGGGGTTTAATCTGTAAAATAAGGCTCAATTTGCTGAAATGTAGGATTATTCACATCTGCCTTAATTAAGTAGGAACTTATTTTTCATTGTAGTTAGTATGCTTAGTACTGGTTGTCACAGTCGTTATTTCATATATTCAAAGTCAGTATTAAAAGACCTTGCAGTTTGGGTTGGAGGAGCTGTTCGGTTTGAGAAAAAGCTGGTGCTCTAAGTACTAAAGTCAAGTAGAAAGTTATTAGTAAAGTTGGGCTTTACACATATCTAGAAATGAAGACAGTTTAGTCAACCGCAATCTGTAATGCTTATATAGTGAAAAACTGTGAGAATTTGAAAACATTTAGCATTTAAAGAATAGCAAAACTTGCAAGTGGATTTGTTTTGTGTATCATTTTTGAAAAGTGGCTTAAAGTGGTCTTGTTGTTTTGTTTGACCAAGACATTTATGGCATTTGTGGTTGTCTTTCATTTCAAATAATTACCAAGGCCCGTTTTAATTCAGAAATTTGTAATTGTGTTGATTGCAAAATAGAATTGGGTTAAGGCTTTTTTAGTCAACTATCCAAATTTAGTTGGAGAAAAAAAAGATTCCACTTTTGTGTGATGCAATGCCCTGCCTGCTCAGTTTGGCAAAATCTTACCAGTCGAAACATTGACTGAAGTGATTTTTCTTTTTACAAGTATTTTGAAAATGTGTTTAATTATAAAGGTTATTGTGTATATATATAATATATTAGTACAATGTAGATAAATAATAATTCTAACTTATGAAAATCTTATTGAAATACAGAATATATACTTAAAATTTTATTGCAATGATAATGCAGGATTTGCATTTTAAACTTGCGGTTTATCAGGTTTTCAACACTGCATAGGCTAACATATATTTAAGCATTTGGTCATCCGTCCCGTATATTATGAATTTATTTTAGTCTGTACTTAGCTATTTTTAGCGATATAATACAATACAATTAATGTTTTACAAGAATTCAGGTTCTTTTGAAATATGTTATTCAGTAAGTTGTTTTCATTATCATTTGTCTCGTTAATTTGAGATAAGAGCATCTCTTACTTATCAATTTCAAGGGACCAATTATTGTTGGAATTTCTGCATTTCCCAAGTGTGACATGTACCAAAATTGGTTATTTCAGAGAAATTCCAAGCAAATAACGTTTCTGTAATCATGTCTTTTTATCAGCAACAGAATTGTGTTGTCAGTGAAGTCCAATAAAATCATATGCTTCTAATACGTATTTGTTGGTTTAGAGAGAAAGAGACCAAGTGGAAAAAACACTTGAGGATAACATTTTTATTTTCTGCTTCTATTGATGCACTGAGAAAATTACAGTCTTAAAAGTTCAGTTCCAACTCCACATCCCTCAAAGACCTAAAACATTGCTAATTTCAAACTGAACTGACCATTGCTTTTTAAATAAAATTATGACCATTTGGTTGACATTATTTTTTCAAAACATTTTAATATCACGTTTAGTTTTTTAACACTTCTCATGGGTACCATGATCTCCTCACTGGGAAAGGTCTTCCATATAATAATTTAATACCATTTTATCCCTTTAAATAGTGCCCTAATTTACTCATTTTCTCCAAAGTGATGCATAATCTCAATCTGCTCTGAGTGTTACTGATACCAGTGGAGATTCTTGGTGAATATCATGAACCTTAGAAGAGTATTCACTGACAAAATTTTAACTACAACTTGGTAATATTATTTGACTAGAGAACTGATAAAATAAATTACTATTTATAACATATGCTAAAACCAATGTTACTCAGAGCAACAAACAACCCTAATGCAAGTCACACCATGACAACCAGTCCCTAATTATGTTATTTCTTTAACCTTACAATCAAGAAGCTTCAGTAACTAGAAATAAAAATATCAACACTAAATTCGACTAGACACACACTGAGACGCAGACCACATGATTAGATTATCCTTATGCACATGGTGTTACCAAATTGGGTACATGTGCATCAATGCCACTTAATTGCCTTATGACAACTTAGAAATATATATTATATATAATGCAGTGGCTTAGTTTCACAAAGCTATTTAAGGTTATGAAAACATTTACTGTACAGAGAAACAAAGTTGCCAAGCACCATATTATGAGAAATATTTGTACAGTACTGAACCTGATAAAATATTATCTAAAACAGAATAGGAGTGTTTAACGTGATGCAATAGACAAATAGCATTTGCTACTCCATCTCAGGGGTTAATATAACTAAGTTTAGATGCTACTTCTCCAGCTTGCGAAAAAAATATTAATATAATACAGAAAACAGGAAGCAGCTGGTTTGCCTGATCTGACCTGAACAACTTTGATGCTGAAATGTTAAGCCATCACCAATATGATTATTATAACTGCCTTATATTGAAAATAAAATCACAGACATTCTCTGTGAGTTACAATGACGCACAAGTACAAATGGCACTTATACAATACACTTTGAGGTAATAATAATAATAATTATAGTAATAAATGATGGTAATATCAAACATAAAATATACAGAACTGTAATATCACCGTACATGTTCCAAGAAAATAATGTACAAATCAAGAATAATGCAGCCTCTCCATCAGCTGAATCATTTAACCCTTTTTACTAGAATAATATTGTGATATACAAGAGATTAAGAATTACACAATATTACTGTTTGCCACAGCCTTCTTAATCGCCCGCTCCATGTTCATGCGGTGACCAACTCTACTGACTCCCAATTCCAGAAAATCATTCCTGGTTAACGTAGCAAGATTCTGCCCATCAATGTCATTCTCCACAAATATAGTCTTGTATTCTGACAGCTTCAAATCATCCAGCCAATCAGAGACATCATCACACGTCCAATCAGTGATGGACTTAATTTCAAAAGGTCTCAGGGGACCCATCGGTTTTCTCTCCTGCATAACAGGTGGGGGGAGACTGGCCACGTACGCCTCTGTGCTGTCAGAGGAGCTGAACTCTGCTGGAGGTGGCACCACTACTGATTCAGTGGTGTCAGTGAATTGTGGTGGCGGTGGTGGCATCACAATTAGGTCATCGTCAAATACTTCTGGAATAGTGGGCTCCAGGGACAAGTCAATACCACCTCGCCCAGGACGTGGACTTTCATACGGAGCAAAATCTCTATCTGATAGCGAAGACATAGTGGAGCCAGACGACAACAAGCTTGCATTATCTTCAAATGCATGAGTTGAGGAACCTTTACCACTTGAGACATTAAGAGCTGTGTCGCTACCACTAAATGATGGAGGTGGTGGAATAACCTCAATGGTTGTCATGCTATCAATTTCCATGTCTGTCGAAGAGACATTGTCACTAGATGTAAAAGACTGGCCATTTAACAATGAATCTCCATCAAATTTGTCTAATTTTGTGGAGCTATCTTCTCCACTTTTATCATCACCATTGTCTAGCACAGGTGGAGGAAGGGCTTCTTCAAAGACAAAATTGCTTTGTGGTTCCTCAACCACTTTTTCTGCAGGTTTTTCTTTGACTGGTGATGCCTGCTCTTTTTCTGGTGATTTTAAATCAGTGGATTCATTATCTGTGGCACCAAATATGAAGATGGTGGTCGATTTTGGAGTGCCTGGTTTTTTCACTGGTCGCAAAGAAGGAGGTTGTAGTATTTGACCAGGATCAAAATTACCACTGCTTCTTTTATTTTCCCTCTCCTGGGAATTTCTAGGAGATTGTGAATTTCTCAAAGATTGCTTGGTGATATTGCTTGGAGCAGCAGAATTATTGTTATTATTTTCATTTTTAGCCATATCATTTACTTTCTTTGCATCAGGCTTATGTTTCTCCTGGGATTTTCTCTGAAGAAGATACTTTTGCCTAGCTTTTTCTGCCATAGCAAGGAAATTGGTCTCCGCCTTTTGTGTGTCTACTGATTTGATAGACATATCCAGGGCCGGTTGCTTTGCTTCCTCTGTAACAGGACTCTGCGGCTTCTCTGTCTTCTTCTCTATCACTCTTTCAGGGGATGGTCTGTTTGGTTTTGAAGCAACTGGAGGTGGAACTTTCACAGCTGGCTTAGGCTGTGTTGGAGGAGCCATTTCAATGTCGTGTTTCACACTGCCATTTGAAGAGACAGATGTTGTCACTGCGATCACTTCATCTTCTTTATCTTGCTCTTTAGCGCCTACTGCTGCTGCTGCCGCCATGACGTGGGGTGGTGGAGACAGCTGAACTGTTTCCGTCTCCTCTACCATCATGCTCTTGCGAGGACTGTAAGGACCACTGTTCTTCGGGTCTGTGGGTTCCTTAAGGGTGGCCTCCTCAGGTTTACTGGTATCAATTTTCAACTGTGGCTTTGCAGCAGTGGGGGGAGGTGGCTGCTTGGCTTCCACCTTCTTCTCAGGCACCTTTTGTGTTTCTGTGGCAGGTTTACTTGGTTGTTTGTTCAAGTCAGGCTTCTTTTCTTGTTGCTGCTCCTTTTTATCATCTGGCAGAGGTCTACCAAAAGCCATCTGTACCTTCTTGTTCTTGGCTAGTCTTTTCTCTATGCTATCAGCTATGTCTTCTCCACTCCTCTGCTGAACCATCTCCCTTCTCTTAGCCACTGCAGCACTTAGGACATCTAAATGATCCACGCTGCTTTTTTGCTGTTTGCTTTTGTTCTGTTGTATCTTTTGTTCTATACTCTGTTCTTGCTTAGCAGCAGAAGCATCTGCAGTTGCCATGCGACTCTGACGTTTTTGTAAAGCAGCCATGAGATCATGTGCTTGTATGGTTGGTCTCTCTGTTGCTGGGGAGGCCTTGGGAGGTTGTTGTTGTTTGTGTTGTGGTGCCTTTGCCACGGAGCCTGTTGTCTGTGGCTGTGCACCAAGAGGGGGTGGAGGAGGGGGTGCAGGTGGTGGTGCACTTGCTGGAGGTGGGGGTGGTGGAGCAGGCGGAGCAGAAGCTGGAGGAGGAGGAGGCGGAGCAGAAGCTGGTGGTGGCGGTGCTGCTTTAGTTGGCGCTTTCTCTCCTTTCTCTACTTTCTCAATCCTTTTCATGGGAGGGGTGTTTCTAGTCTCTCTCCTATCCATCTGTGGCGTGGGCTCCCTTGATCTTGGGTGCTGTGCTGGAGGCTCAGGTGGAGCATATGACGGAGGAGGTGGAGGAACAACATTGTTCACATCATATTGCCTTTGTAAGTCTCTTTCTGTCTTGTTCACATCTTCTGTATCATAATCAGGCTCGGGTTCATTAGGAGGTGGCGATGTCTCTCTGTGAATGTCTGCACCTACCACTGGCGGGACGGGAGCCGACACTTGCCTCATCACCTGTTTCACAGAGGTCACACTACCCACAATACTCTCCATGTGTGACTGAATTTGCTGCTTGGTTACAGTCTCAGGGTCTTTGAGCCTTGCATAATTTCCTGGTCTAAAACTTGATTCAACTGGAGGAGTCTTGTTCGCCCCTGCAGCTTTGGATTTCTGGATCTCTTGTGAAACATTTGCATAAATATTCTCCCTGGTGTTAATTTTCACCATCTGACTCGGAGGCGGTTCGGGAACTCTATGTTTGAACTTGGGTGGAGTGGGAGGAGGATGATTAGGTGGTGGGGGAATCTCCCCAAAGTAATGTGCAGGCTGCCCTCCTACGGCCATGGTCATGGGCCTGGGGGGAGGGGCTGTTGAAGGAGGGGCGTGCCTGTAATTATCTTGTGTGGAAGACTGGGGTCGGTTGTGAGCATGTAAATAAGGTTCTGCATATATGGTGCCTGACGCCCTGTCTTCTGACTTAGGGCTCCATCTTGCACTACTAGAAGTACTATGTCCTGAGTCCTCTGAGTCATTATGCGCCACCTGGTGCAAGTGAGCTGATTTTTCTGCAGCCAAAGCTTGCTGTCTCTGAACATTTGATGTTGCATAAGGTGAAACATCTACTCTACTAAGGGAGCCTTTGCCATCCAAAGTCAGAGCACCAATTCTATCATTATCGTCCAACTGTGTCAAATCTGGGGTGCTCCTAGATTTGGTTAAGTCAGCTGGCTTCCTGTGCCGGATTTTTGCCTTCAGCTCTGAAGTGTTAGCGTAAGTTTTTGGTACAGGTACCTTTGGCTTGGCTAAGTTTGAAGCACTTCGGTCAGTGTCTATCAAAACATCCCCAGGGGAGGAACCCTGTCGTGTGAAAATCTCCTGTAACTCCACAGCACTTATCCTCCTAGAAGAGGGTCTGGAGCGGATAGATGCTGTCTTGTCCTGCCTCAGCGTGGCCTCTGCTGCAGCAGCCTTGGCAAGGATCTGCTGGCTGTTAGTAGACCCTGTTGGACTGGATTTTTCTGACCGCCCCTCAGATGTTGAGTCATATTCTGCTATTGCCTGGTCGAGGTCTTCCAGAGTTTCTGGTGAAAAGAAAAGAACTAGTGAGTTAAATCTTTCACATGTTAACCACCAATTTTGTAGTCAAATAATAATCTAAAATGAAGTCTGAGAAATTGTGATTAAAACAGGCCCACTTAGTATCATCAACTGATGTAATCATTCCTCAAAATAAAGTACCAACTTTCTGCTTAATCTAACAAGCAAAATGTTGTTTTTGAAATTCAAGGAAATAAATGAAGGTTGTATTATATATAATGCTTATCAATTGTTAGATATATATGTGTGATGTGTACAGTGTGGGTAAAGGGACCAAGATTTAAGCTCTCTACTAAGGAATTTTTTTAATCTGACCTGCAAACAAGCAGTATACTATCAGTTTATTCATCTACACTGACCAGCACAAGGTAATTCTTAATTTATAAAGAAAACTTATAAAGCATTAGTGACAGAGTATACAGCCTACTTCCTGAAAGGGTCATTTCTCTTGATAATAAATTGAGCATTTAAATGCAAACATTTTTCAACAGTGAATGATTGAGCTGTCCACTACAAATCTTAGCCTCCCAGTCTTTTGAAAGGCCTATCTATCATCTCCTTATATATTCTCCTTTATATTCTTCATAACTTAAAATCTCTCCTGAAATTCAAACTTAATGTACTGCTTCAGCCTTCCAATTTGCAATATATTCCATCTTTTTAACTACCTTGTCGCCAATGAGTCTCTTAATCATTTTTACCTTTTCATACAGCCTGTCCAGATACCTATTATACCTATATCTTTTCACTCTAATTTTCTATTTTCTTTCAAACATACCTCTTTCTTCAACTCCCATCTTTGCAAATGACTAAAAATTTACCCAAAATCATTCTTATTAAACATCCTCCTTGATTATTCAACAAACCCTGACCATCACTGTAGTTTATCAGTTATATCTATGTACATGACTCATCATCTCACGTAGTATATCTGTTATGGTCCCTGGTCAGCCTAACTGGCCTTGTCTGTCTACAATCATCAAATAGCCAACACCCCGTATTACATGGGGTGACTGACTTAGTTCCCCACCCACCTTATCATTTTCAAATCTTCAAAAAAATCCCCCTAAACATTCTCAACTACCTGTAGGCCAGTACTTAATTTGCTAGGCAACACCCTATAAAACATGGTCATCTTTTTGACAAAATAACTGACCAATTTAACTTTAAGAACAGCCCTAAATGTGTGTGTTTTTGCTGATATTCATCAGACTTCATACGGGTGGCCTCTTGTTACACTTTCTTGATTTTATTTTGATTCAGTCTGCACTTGGGACGCAATTTTGGGCAGTGAGCAAAATTTCCCTCCCCTGACTTTTATCAAATGGTGCTTGGTTACATAAATATCCTGTTGTAGGGCAATTGTTTTTCTGTCCTCTGGTAACTTCAGTAATACATATCGTATAGCTTTTAATAACACTCCTACTGTTGATTGCATTTTAAAAATTCATTTTTTACATTTTAATGGTAGTATTTCTATTTCCACTCCCATCCTGTCCTTGGTTTACCTATCCATGGAATCCATAACAATAAATTTTCTGTTATCTACTACCACTCCCCCCTGTCCGTCTGCTTCATTCAATATTATCCTCAAGTTGCAACCTCCTTCTGTTTTTCCTGTTTAAATTGACATTAAATACAGATCCATGGGCAAACATGGGAGAACCTAGAAAATCCAGAGTACTTATTCTTTCTCTACCTCTGGTTATGCAATAATTACTGACACATGAATTCACATAAAAAAATATGCCCCAACACATAAAACCTGATCATATATTCTTCTCCCATCAGAACCCACATTATCCTAATAATATGCAAAACAATTACTCCTATCTTTAAAAATATTGCTTGTTTGCAGGCTGACAGTGTGTGTGTGTGTGTGTGTGTGTGTGTGTGTGTGTGTGTGTGTGCGTGCGCGCAAATGTAATTAGTTGTAAGGGGCAAACCATGATACAGTGTACTGTTACCTATAATAAGTCAGTGCATGAAATCATCTATGATCGTGTGAGTTGATAATATAGATGCAGTATTATAACGATCCATTCCTAATTTAAATGCACTCACAGTTATGGTAAAATAAAAAGGTGAGATGAGGAATAAGTAAGGAGTGAAAAAGGAGTAAAAATTTCTATAAGAAACTTGTAAGAAGATTTTAAGTGTAATGTTAAGGCTGAGGGAATAAAATAAGAAGTAACAAAAACATCTGTGTAATCAGAAAGAAGAATTAGATAAAAAAAAATATAAGGAATGGAGAAGGGAGTATGAAATTTATAATATGCATGAGTATCGGTAAAATATAAAATGCATGGTCTTTATGCACAAATTTAACAGAGAGAATGGATATGAGAAGATGAATAAAACATAACATTGAGATACCTGGGCTAAAAAAACTAAATGGTTCTAGGTTGTTAATAATCATGCTTGCATGCACGTAAATTAACTGTATTATCACAAGTCGACTACAGGGGGAAAATAAGCATTTGTGTTAAGACATAATGAGATGCTGGACTGAGGAATCTAAAATGCTATTAACACTGTCTTTTTAGCAGCTGTTTGCCCCATTAAAAAGACCCTTTAAACGATCCTGCTGGTAAATTTCCCTTTTAGTACATTCCAACAGAGTGAGTGTTGATCTATAGTTTTTCACTATGACACAAGAAAAAAAAAGTGTGTCAATTTTTACTAGAATGTTTGAATGATATGCATTTTAGTCTCAAAAAAGGGTTTTATCACAAAAAATCATCAACTGGCAAAATTTGGACATAAAAAGTATTTGTCAGGGAAATCCCTCTTTGACAACTTCTTTGAAATGGTATCTTTTAAAAATGGCTCCTCAGTTTGAAAACATGTATGTAAAAATTTAGCCAAAGAAAAAAAAAAAGAAAAAGAAAGAAAGAAAATGGTGGCGTGGAGTCATTTTTTGAAAGACAGGTATATGCCCCAGCCCAGTCTAGCACCTCATACATGTAAAGACATGCAGACATCAGGGAGAATGCATGCATACCAATGACGGCCAGTCCTTCCATCATCGATTTAGCCTTTGAGCGACCTGTACTCAAACTCGTTCGCGGGTCCCTCTTCGGAGGTGGAGGGGCTGTTGAAAATAATCAATGTAAAGGTCTGAGTCACATGCAAGCTATTTAAATATCAACTCGACAATATTTCTACATTACTTCAACAGCTACAAGATGAAGTATACAATACACACACACACACACACACACAAAGTTGGGAAAAGGTCATCTAGCTAGAAGTCTGATCCCATACCCAACATGCAAATAGATTAAAGACTGGAAAAAGTGTTGGAAAACATTGGAAATTGTAAATGACTCAACAGTTTCATAACAAGAATATTTTCCATGATCATGAGCAAATTTTCTGAGTTGTTGTCTCATTTTGTTTTCATCTCCCACCTCTGCCAATACTGGCAAAAATTTGGCCTTTTCTCAACTTAACGAAGAGCAACTTTCACACACATACTACCGTATTCTCAAGCAAAACTTCATCTCTGATACCTGAATGCAAACCACATACGCCCATTCTAGCATGTAACAAAAGCAGTCTTACTACACCACCACCACTATACTTCTCTAGAAATTTTCAAATCCTCTAAAATATCCAAAAATAATTTTTTATTCCAGCACCCAAGGTTAAACAAGTACCATGAAAGCCTTTTTTCTCCAGAAAGTTTATTTTCAGATGAAAATTGAAAAAGCTCAAACAATATATAACAGAAGGCAGAATCTGCACACAATGAGTAAAGCTGAAATGAAATTTCTTTTGCATAGGGAAAAAGTTTTGCTTTACCACGTTACAATACAATACATGACAATACAGGACTTCAGGAGGACAATACCAATTCGTTTTAGTGAAAATTCACAAATTGTTCCGCCCATGTCCTTGAGTTAGTACTTACCTTTCTTTCTAGGGAATGTTCCTGCCACTGTCTCAGGACGTGCATCTCGTCGCTCAGGCTGGGGTGTTCTCGCATGGCGGAGCTCGAGGGGAGTTGACACTCGGACCACTTTCAGCGCCAAGGTACTCCCAGACTCCTTGATGAGGCGTACTGCTGCCTCATGAGTCGCTTGCACTACATTCACATTGTTGATCTGATATGAAAAAAAAAAAATTGATACATGATGACTTTTTTAAAGGTAAAATACTGAAATACAATTATTTATTGATACCATATTTTTTAAGAACTTTAAAAAGAATAATGCATATTCTTTTTCTATAATTTCTTGCAGTGGATATTAATGTTAATATTAGATGTTAAAGAAATACAATAAAGTAATTAATCAATTTCCACATTGTACAACATGTGAGTGCATCATAAGCCATATATATATATATGGATTTTATTTCAATATTTTTGCTCTTGCTAACAAATGATTCTTTCATCACACAAAACAACAATAGACATATATTTGTAAATAAAATGTTGCATATTCTGCCTACTTAACACTCCAGGCAAATAGTTTTAAACGCAGAAGGTGAATAAAAAGTTGGGCAATGGCGCCATTTTTATTTTTCTTTTCTTTTTATGAATGCACTTGCCTTGAGGGTACATTTAACTGCATTTTTTATTCATCATATTCACCTTACACTCAGTAGCAGGGAGAGTTTATCATCTGAATGTCCTCAATCAAGTCAAAGGTTATGTACCTGTTCACAATGTGATGCACAGACTTAATCAACCTGCCAATTTAGGATGAGCTGATACATATCAATATTACAAGTTATCCTGCCACATCCTAGCTGTACATGCGTGGTGTTGAGCTGATAGACACACACACACACAAGAGATAGAACATTAAGGAAATCCTCTTAATACTCATTATCTCATTGTTAAATGCAGCTCACCAACACACTGACCCAATGTTTTTGGTATTTTTACTGCTGGACTGGATTGATAAAATACAGAACCAATTCTGAAGGAAAAAGTATCAAATCGGAATTATTTAATAACTGACCTAGTGTAAACACAAACTCCTATGTACATTCTGACTGTAGAGAGACCTTTTCATATTGCTGATAGCTGTTACATGCAATTAAATGCCAATTACATGTACTGTGGCTCTTTGAACAAAGGGATGCACTGTGCCAATATTGATACTGGGTCTGATCCAGACAAAACAACACACGGAAAGCTAATATTCTTTAATATGGGTGCCTGTATTATCTCAGCAAGACATAATCAGGAAATCATATCAGAATTTGACACCAAATCTGAATGAATTTGAGACACAGCTCGGACATAGTCGGTATTAAATCAGAACACATACAAGACATTATCTGCATTAAATTGGAATGAGAGACACAATCATGTTCCAATCAAACCACAAGAAACACAATCAAAATGAAATCAGACTTTGAGCAACACACAATCAACATATAAGATTACCCCAATATTGTTTGGTTCAGAACAGATTCTACTGGATACGTGGGAAGCAAAGAGCAAGATTAATCTAATTATTTTGCAGAACCACCTGCAAGAAACAATACTGCAGTCAAAAAGATAATATTTGTGGTTAGCAGATTGGCCTTTTTCCTTATCCCTTTGAGAGATGATTATAAGTTAGGTGATGATTTTATTCAAAGGTATTTTAGAGGACACAAGGTGAAAACTGCAGTATAATTACAGTCGAGGCTTGCAGCCTAGGGCGTATGGATGGCATGTGCAACAAATTTTTATTTACGGAATCAGTAACCAAGTCATTTCTTTGTCTGTGGCAATTTAAACACCAACCTATAAGCTACTTTCCAAACTGGGCATTAATACCTTTGTTGTGCATGGATAGGTGTTATGAAAAGACCATTCTCTTGGCTCCTATTTTTCAACAGCTTTTTTTTTATTTTTGCTGCAGAACAGCCTCGGCATTATATCTTGATTCCTTCAAGTTACTTTTAAAAAAGGTCATTTTAATAGAAACAACACACCTGATGCATGACCAGTGGTAAGTAATAAAGGACATCCTGTGTTCATATACTGATTTTGGATTAAAATCATTTCTAATCTTTGCCCTTGAATATGCAACAGTCTTGTTTTTGTTTTTTTTCTTTCTGTTGACAATGTCCAACTTCCTTCAAACAAACTACCTAGCAAACCAAGCCATTAGTACATACATCAAGTTTGATCCATGACCAGCAGTTCTGTATAAAAGAACAGCCTGTCTTCACACAGACCAGGGAATTTTCAAAAATGCAGAACAACCTAGCATGGCGGCTAATTTAGTCCATCATGCAACAACAGGCTTTGGACAGGTGGACAGAACACAATACACTATTGACTGGTCTAAGATGTCAACTTGACTTGAAGAGTGGTAGTTTGAGACCTGGGTGTATTGTGCAACTAGTGACAAACTAATCTGCAGCTACATCTCCTCACTGTACATAGTGCTGTCTCTTTTTGTGTAATATTTTAATTGTGACTTCTGTGGCGGGGATGTTCACATGTTCACAGGGTGGCGCAGAACGTTAACAGTGTTCTGTTGACCTCTTTCTGTTATTCTGTCCAGTGTGTGGCCGTAAAACTTCTCAATGCAACTTTAATTCTGGCACAAAAATGGGTTTAACTTTTTTTTTGAAAAATGCACATTATTTTTTAAAGTTGAAAAGCGAGAGGAGAAATTAGTAGAATTATCAAATACTCAGCCATCAGAATAGGTTTACATGGATGTCACAAATGCAGAAATTTGTTATTTATTCAGCATAGAAAAGTACCTAAAATGATGGGATACATAACAACAAACTAAATAAAAATGCATGGAAGACAAATGTTTAGAGTTAGCAACCGTGGGTGCATTTCTCTTCTGCTTACCTCAATAAGAAAATCTCCAGATTTGAGTCCAGCTCTATGTGCCATGCCCCCGGGGTCCACCCTGTCCAAGTACTGCAGGGCAGGGAAGTCTGGGCTGGGCCGGAACTCAAGACTGCCTGCCTGCTCATCATGGGCTGAAGAAAACATAGAGAAAAAATTTAAAATACTTATTTATAATTAAAATGGACAGAGAAATATGATGAATCAAAACTTAAGGCTGCCTGCTTGTTTGGCTAAACAAAAAAGGGTCAAATTAGAGACACCAAAATTAATAAATAATTATGCAATTTTGAACAATATTATTTATCATAAGGATAAAAATGACATGCCCACACAATGTATGATTAAATTTCTCTCTTAGAGCCCTCAGTGATCTGTTTTACCTTGTGTGCATGTACAAATAATGTCTTTCTACAAATAGAAGCAAAAGGCTCATATGTGAAAATGTGGCAGGACATATCAGTAAGAAGATATATGTCTTTGAATATTATTAAAAACTTTGATGATCATTTGGTTCACAACTTTCTGTAAATTATGGAATCATGTTTTTTAATTGAGAGATTGCTAAAGGAAAAAATATTATAGCCAAATGACTCCTGTACAGATAATATGGTATTTTAATGGAGATACTACTGCTATCATAAACTGAGTGCATGACATAGCAAAATGTGCATAATGCCACACTTGCATGAGCACACAGATGCACTGGAATATGAAGTATGAATTATGAATGTGTCCAGCTTTAAAAGAATTAACTTTCTGGTGTCCATTATAAAAACTACCCACAAACACCCCTATTTCATAACTTTTATAGAACAAAAAATGTCCACAGCTTTTAAAAGTATTGTTTATCAATTCTGTAGAGCCAAAATGGGTGTGAATCAAAACAAGCCATTTGTAAGTCGGGACACACATTAATAACTATTTGTGTATTTTATTACAGTAATGGTGCTATGTGTTGGCAGGAAAGTTATCACACCCATATTTTTTCTATTAATTCACATTGGTATTGACATTTTGCAACTTAATATGAATAACACATTCCAGCAAAAACAGTCTTATGGCCACCATCTTAGTCAAGATAGAAGGGGTACATTATAAAAAATAAAATAAACTTTTGAAAATCCATCTTCAAGTGTGTTCAAACTGGCCAAAAAACCTAGATTGTAAACACTCTCTTTGACTTCAGTAAAAAACTGTACTAATTAGATGGTCACCAGCTTAAGGGTGGTCCACCTCGGCACAGCTACCCTTCATTCAACCAATGTCAGGTGGACACTGTATGATCAGTAGATACAGTCCAACCTGGGGTATTTTTTCCCTTCAGGAATACATCTTTCAACATGAGAACTGACCACAACTGATGTTTTGTTCCCTTAAGTCCTTGGTACCACGGTATCCCAGCTACATACTACATATAGCATGCTCTGTGGCCATTTCATATCATAATTCACCCACTGCAAAGCTTACAATGTAAATGTAAATGTGTGCACTGTACTGTCCTTTGTAAATTGGCTTTCATAACTGCACTTTATTAACTGCATACCAACTACTGTATATTAAGACCAAAACAATACAATCTTTCTAAGGGTCAAAAAACACTTATAATCTATCTCTGACTTCCTATTCTTTGTAGAGTTCATTTAATTTGCTTCAGAATGATTAACAAAAATAAGTGAAAAATGAGTTTTTCAGCATTAAATCTCGCTGGCATGTGGTTTAAATGTTGACAATTAAAACAGCTCTCAAATTTAAACTTGGAGAATAGTCACTGA
The DNA here is from genome assembly GCF_001039355.2 of Lingula anatina. Next base: position 158,454 of record NW_019775414.1, on the reverse strand, counting down.
ATGTTTTTAGCAGAACCTTTTACTTTCTTCTTTTGGGTAACTTATTATTAAATTATTCATCAAAAAAGAAACATGAAGTCAAAACCCTCTCCATCATTCTTGTACCAGGCACATAATGCTGCACACAGTAATAAGAGGAAGGGCTTTTTCATGTACTTTCATACCATCCCAAATTATATACTAAAGAACTCCATTTTAATGTTTTGGAAGTGCATCTTCATGGTGATGTGATGGAATGTTACCTTAAAATAAGATTATCTGCCAGTTTAATTTTGGATTAAATTTTCAGATAAAAGGTACAGGCATTTTTTGAGGGTGGGAAGGGATGAGTGGCTACAATTTTTGACAACCCTTTCAGTCTATACTTTGCATTTTCTTTTGCAGGTAAATTGTTCTACTAGGAGACAAAAATAGAAAGAATGAATATTAGGAGAGTCATACTTACATCTTGCTCCCCTCAACACAAATCCGAAGCCACTGGGGCCCTTCTGTAACACAACAACCTTGGGTCCAGCATCACTAAAAAAAAATAATTAAAAATATTTAAAATTTAAAAATGTATAATTTCTAAAATAAAAATACCAATTTGTAATGGTCAGCTGTAGACGTTTGCAAGTTTTCTCTTTTTCACATTCATGCTTGGACATGTGGCAATGGTAACACTCACCATAATTTCTACTCCCATGAAAATATAACTTAGGCTTATTTAACTTCAAGTTCAAACAAATTTCTAACACAGGGAATAATTGTGCATGAAATAATATATTTCAAGAGCAAAATATTCTACACTTCAGGTATATATGATCAAAACAGAATCTACCTTTCATGCCATTCTAGCCTCTGCTAGAGATGACAGGCCATGAGAAGCATGTATTTTGTCCAATCTACGTATATTTTTATTGTTAATCATTTCTTCCTAGCAACCCAGAATACAGGATATCAAGTCCTCTTTTAAAAACAAAAGACATTGTCTCCTTTCAATGACGTGAACAACTATCAAGGTAAGACAGGTAAAACATCTGTCAGCTCGTTGTGTATCACACGATAAACCTGGCAGATACGTTGTACATGTATGCAGAATGCTAAGGCACCACACCATTATTTAACACAACACAGACAGCATGGCTACACCCGCCTTTTTTACAGGTTGTCACCATACCGCTTAAATACATTGTTAATATGTGTCTGAAAAATAGTTCTCTTTATACGTGGATTATGTTTCACTTGATGACTCTAATAACTGAAATTATATTTTTCCTTTTTTTCACTGAGTTGATTTTCCAATGATCATCCATTACAAAATACAACTAAGTATTAACCCTTATTTGTTCTAGATTTCATATTTGTTTTTCTTGACATTCTTTTAAGCCCATCCCGTCCATCTACAAGCTTTAAAACAACATCATGGCTGAAAAATAGTCGTGTTTATGACCGATGATACAGGATATACAAGAGGTCCATTAAACTTATCACCACATACTATCATTAGCCACAACCTCCAATACATGACCACAAGTAGAAGATACAACAGCATGGAATAAAAAAAAATCACTATTTCATGACTCTTGAACCTAATATTATTCGGATTTTATAGACTGACTGTTTCGTTATCTCCTCATATCCAAAACCTACAGGAACATTAACTGTTACATAAATATGCAGATTATATGATAATTATAATGTTTTATTCCTTTGAGTCTTTATACTATGACTCAAATGGGGAAACCATTCTATATGAACTGAGTGGGTGCCTATCATAAAACTCATATATGTAATGATGACTTCCTTTTCCTCTGCCATACAGGTGACAAGCTATGATGGAAATTATAGTCCGAGGGGTAGCAAATATCCTCCCCTGGACAAATTTAAACTAATCTGGGAAAATCAGGGTTTATGAAACATCTGCATGCGTGAGGCACATGTCTGATGGTAGTTGTCCAGGGATATTAAATATATAGCTGCAAATCACATCTTGCTAAATATTGCAATCAATAACTACCAGGTCCACGAGTTATGAAGATTGTTAAATGGAAGTTTCTGTTTTTAAATTTTAAGTTAACTTTTTTTCTGTTTTCCGTGTCGTTCAATAATTTTATTCTTAGCATTCACCATCTTTTTGGCAATGATCTGATTCCAAATTCTCAATCAAAATTGTCAATAAAATTATCCATTATGAGTACAGTACCATAGGTATATAAATTGTTCTAGACATTTTAAGAAAGCTTTGAGCTGGAAATAAAAAAAGCTAAATCAATCAGAAAAGAAGAAAATAACAAACCTTCTCCAAAATCCATTCCCATCATAGGGCTCTCCAGCAAATTGTGTACGCGGATCATTCCACTGATTTTCATTCACAGTTAACAGATCTGGCTCGCTCTTGAACCTTTGACGTGCCTGAAGAAATGCACTGTCAGAGCTCTGCCTTAGTAAAACAGGCCTGGTATTGTTTTGAGGCGTGTGACCATTTAAGAACTGTGTGCTACCCTCGGATATTTTAGGTGGTTTGTCTTTTTTCTTTAAACTGAGGGAGAACTTCTTTGACTTATAACCCCTGGGTAAACTAGCAGACACAGTAGTATAGTCTTTAATGGGTTCATCAAAATCATCGTCTTCAAAGATTGGTGGATTCCTGAAGATAGGGGTATGACTGATGTTCAGAGGAGGAGGGCTGGTTGGCCCTGCCTGGCTGTGCTGAGCTACAGGTACACCAAAATGTCCTTGAGGACTGACACTGCCAGATGCCTCCAATAAATCTGGGGTGCTGGCAAAGTAAGAATTTTTCCTAAGTGGTCTACCTGAGGCAGCCTCCATTTGTTGTCTCTGTTGTTGTTGTAATTGTAATTGTTCTTGCTGCTGCTGTTTTAGTAAAGACAGTTTCTCACGTTGTTTAGCTGACAGTTTCATATTTCTAGGCAGGGTACGAGAATCGTAGTAAAACCCCTTTGTATCAGGGGCAGGAAAGTATTCACTATTCAAGTCCTGTCCATGATGACCACCATTATAAAATCCCCCTGCACTAGGGGCAGGGTTATGGCTTCTTCCGCCAGGTTGAATCTTAGGAGCCATATTCCCGCCAAAGCCTGTCTGACTGTTTGAAGGATACCTCATGTTTATATCCTGTTCTTCAGTCACAGATTCCAAATTTATAGAACTTGAACGTTTAGGTGGAGGTGGAGGAACTTTTTTACGACCACCCCCTGTCTTTTGATCAGTGTTTTCTTCAGCACTCTTTTGCCTTCTTAGAACAACAGACTGAGCAGTACCTGCTTCATCTTTCTTTGTGTCTCCACTGCCTTGCTGATCCAACAAATTAGAATGACTGTCAAGCCCATTAAAAGTTAATGTATTCGTCCCCACAGGTGAGATGCTCTTATTTTCGTGATTAATCTGCTGAGGCCAAGCCCCCTCGGCTGGTTTGCCATTAGCACCATTGAAGTGTGGATGTGACGTCAGGTTGTCATTCCTCCAGTGTGTTGCCGTTGTCTGCAGCTGATGTGGTCGCGTCTCCCTTTCAGCTATCATCATCCTTCCCTGCGGCAATTGGTTTGCATTTTCCCTCTCCACTGTCTGGTTAGAAATGTGGTTGCCTGTGCCTGCAATATCTAACTCATGCAAATTTGCATTGTCGCATGTCTTATGAGTATTTTGCCTAGTCTGCTGAGAACCATTAAGTTTTTTACAGGGGTCATGCTGAATGCGAGCACGTCCTCCAATTGAATCCACTGATTCTACACTTCTGCTTCTCCTGAGCTTTCCAATTATCTCCCCCGAGGAACTGTTATATGCTCTGTCTTGTACCTGGACTTTTGTCGCCTTGTTTTTTGAGTGACTTGGTAATCGAGATCCATTAGGAGGCTGGTCACTAAAGGATGTACTCTGAGTGAAAAAACCTTGCTGCGCAGAGTCTACGCTCATCTGCTTAAGGAGAGGCCTTCGTGGATGCTGAGCGTTGAGTCTGTTAACTACTGATCCATTGCTAATATATGACCCATGTCCTAGTGGCTGCTGTTGGTGCTGATGATAGTACTGCAAGGAAGGAGTATCCATCTCAGATATCGACCTATGCAACTTCTCTCGCCGTCCTTGCTGACTCCATGCACCAGCAGATATGGGCCTGTCGTCGTAAGCAATTTCGCATGCATCAGGAGGCAGGCTGAGCTGGGGTGGACCAACATAAGCTGGCCCAAACAGACGTTCCATAGAACGCGATCTAGCTGCAGAAACACTCATAGATCTCTGCATGTATCTTCCCCTGTCCCCACCATTCCTGTGATGATCATGGTGTCCATTTGGAATTTGCTGGTACCCCATATCTTGAGCTGGTCTATTTGGAGAATGGAAAAGAGGGACACCTGGTCTCCTGCCCCTGTGGATGTCCCCTCTAATATGGGGCAAGGAGGACATTGGTAACCTGTCAAACACCTGTCTTTTATTCTTATGACTTTTCCTGTGAGCCATTGTAAAAGTCAGAGACTGCTTACTCCATACAAAACAACCCCTACAAACAGGTTTCTAGCAAGTCTCAGTCAATAGAGAAAAGGGGAAAATTGCCTTTGTTTCATTATCAAAGTGATCCTATATGTTTCCACAGAATGTTTAGCATCAATAAGACTGGTGTGATGACTGTTCAATTAAGGCCCAGACGCTTCATTATTTCCATACATGCTGTAACAGCTTGCTGTGAGGTGTTGGAAAATGGGTCTAGGCAAATCACTGCCTTGTGGTCATACTACCTGTAAAATACCTGTACAATACAATCCTGCAGGGAAAACTTGGTAATCTGTCAACACCACTGAGGTATATAACTTACAGGACAATGCATATGTCTACAGTCTGTTTTAAATAGACTTTTCAATCCTCAAAGGGAAAAAAAAATTCCTCTCTTATTTTTCCCCAGTCCCAGAGAGTAATATAGCCATTTGTCAACATTTGGACTACACCTTGGAATGTATAAATAAATATTCAACAGGTCCAAATAATCCTTGAAGTTCCTTTTTTATAATTCTTCTTCTTGATACTTTTCTCACCAAACATCAGTGAAAGGCATATTGTCTTCTCTATTTTGGAAATATTAACTGCATATACTGTCACTTAAAAGACTAGTATTTGCATTTGCTTTGAAAAGCCAGTCCCTGTTCCTATCTGTTTATAATAATATTCCTTTTCAGTTTATCCACAACAATACTAAAATCCCGTATTTGTTACAGTAATGACTTCTGCATCAAGGCATCAAAAGATGCTGGTAATTTGTCCAAACCTGTGTCCAGAGAATATGCATTGTAAGGTCAAATCACGTCCAACTGTATTAATCCACTGTGTCCATGCAACGTGACACCTCCACAAAAAAACACTACCAACCTTCTCCTTAGCATCCTTACAGCCTTATGACTTGAATTTCTCCAACATACTTGATATCTCATCAAAAGTTCTGGTTGAGGGGCTTTTTGCATTATTTAAGATGGTGATGACGATCTTGGAAGCTTGAAAAGTAGGAGTCCATACATTAAGCCAGGCTATCCGTGGCAACTGCATCCTAATCACCTGCATCAGTTCTTCCTGAGGAATTAGCATTCATTTGATACCCTGCCATAATAGCATCACTTAACAATAATTACAGCATATTTGCCTGTGACAAAATTACCAGTCTGTAACATCTACACAGGTTTCAAGATGAGTGATGTGTTGGCTGTTGTAGCTCTACCACCCCTAGGTCTATTAGGTCACACCTGGCTGGATTGCCCTGTGTTATTTAAATTGCTACATTAAAGCTTCCAGCTAGGCATCCCCAGCAGAATTAGGCAGCATTACTTGCTACTGGCCCTGGGCTGGACTACAAACAGTCTCTCTTACAGAGCCCAAATCAGCAGTGTCCCTAAATGACTGAATAGTGTGCTGTCCCACAGTTCACCAGCTATAACTTTTACACTTGTACATGTATATCTTACTATTTCTCATCTCTAGTCAGGTAGAAGAATTTCTGTCAAAATAAAGCTGTAAACACTCTTACTATAGAGCACTACAACTGGCACAGGTAACAAAGCTTACTGACTCAGGATGATTTGCAGATAACAAAAATGCCAGGGCAACAGGCCCAAATTGTCCACCTTCAAACTCCATCCCAGTGAACAACATGCAGGAATTCCCTGATGTCTTGTAATGCTCACATAATGACAGGTGTGAAAACCTAAGTGTACACTTGGCTCAGCAATGCAGTTTGGGCGAAATATCTAACACAAATACAAGACGTCTTTCTCCATGCCTTTAGAAACCACAAAGGAATTGTATGTACCAATGTCAACAAATCACAGTTAAAGATCAGCAGCGTGTTCTGCCTTTGACAAAAGGCAAATATTTCCCTTTAAAAAAATACTGAAATTTGTACTAGATTAGCTTTGACATGTTTGCCACAGGGAAGGCAATAGGCAAACACAGCGTTAAGTCATCCATAAAAGACCAATATCAAAATGGGCACACTTCTTTTCTCCTTCCCTCCATCTTAAATGTATAGCATTTACACTACCATCAAACTGTAGGAATTACTACATACTGGTTTCTATATATGCTGGTTTCATAATTCTTAACCTGTGACTCAAATTTTACTGTGCATTATACAATAAATTCTTTATCTTCAAAGGAAGATGAGCAACAATATCTAATATTCAGGGTGATGTGCTATTCATTAACATCCTTAGATGAAGATTGGCATATCATTCATAATGGGTATGCTGGGTCCAAGGATGAAGGAAAATGCAAAATTATTTTGTTTTTTACCTTTCATTCTGATGAGAGCCATATTAATAGATTTAAAATCCATGCAGAAAACACTTAAAGATTAAAAACAATGTACTATTCACTGGGCAGTTTCAGATTTGTTAAAGAATGAAAATTTTATTGCACAGAAATGATATGCTCTGATACCCAGGGAGCTCATTCACACTTCCTATGATAACACATAATGGCCACAGGTTGATTCTACTGTGGTATTTAATCATAACAAAACCTTAGATAGCCTCAGTATGATAAAGAATCATTCTGTGACAAATGCACATTAATTATAGGCTATAAGCCACACATCAAAGAATCTGGGGTTACCATGTACCATTCAACGAACTCCTGATGTGCATTTTTTCCTGTCTAGACTGCCCCCAAAGCTAACGAAACACTATTGCCTTTGCCAAATAGAAAAAAAATCTAGTCTACTTCTACCGTGCTCGCATGGACTCACAAGCATACCTAATGATTTTGTATGAAACACAGTGAAGGGGTCAGGGATTTTTTAAGGTCTGTGTTGACCTGCAGAGTCTGGCAAAATCTGTTATCACTGATTTATTGAAATGAAAGATTCGCATTTTCTTTAATCATGCTTCAGATCACCTATCCATATACAAATACATGCGGTTAATTCCCACTTGTCACATTATTTTAGCCTTACAATAAAGAAGATAATATCTAACCTATGAAAGACTGGAAGACAACTGCAGCTTTTAATGTGAAGAAAATTAACCTTTGCCCTAATACACCTCTCCTTTACTGTAATGTTCATTCATAATTACATTATTTAGCATATATTAAATTTAATAACTTCTTTTGTCTATGACTCACCCTGTGGTTGGGCTTTAATAAAGGGGGCTGTGAAAAGTGTGGATGATAATTTGTATATGAAAAGGCACGAGCAAGGAAGGAAATAAATGAACAGGATAGAGTCTAACGTTCTTAATTATTATAAAGAAAATACCATGGCTACAAACAAATGGGTGATAAAATGTTCTTAAATGCGCTCTCTCCAGCATCTTCGTCACGCACCATAAACCCATGCAATTAGACATCTAGCGACTAAACTGCATAAAAGTCTGCTCTCTTTGTTTAGTGATAAACTGCATTTCAAAGACTACCATTTAAATAACCCAAATGTCACCAATTTATCTGGGGAATAGGTAAATAGATTTGTGTTTTCATTAATGATTTAGTCAGGGACGAGGCTGCCATTTAGTGAAAAAGATGGAAAATATGGCGTGAGGTCCAGGTGGCTGCCTAGGGCGATGATATTTAAAGATCCCAAAAAGGCAGAAATCCCCTGATAGTCAGAAAAATCTTATCCCTATTTGGTCCTCCATGACAGTTTGACTGCAAAAGATCTTCAGTAGCCAGAACGCAGCTGATGCATTTTTGTTTCGTAATTCGCATAACATTGTAAAAGAACTAAATCTGTATGTGATTGACCCTACAGTTAAAATGTGATACATGTTACAAGCAACAACCCTCTTCATTAACTTGACAAACAATAATTTGGGCAGAGCTATTAAATCCATTATTACGTAAAGCAGCAGCATCAAGCAGACACATTAACATGATGTATGATGCACAACCTTGGGCAAATTCAAAACACTTCATCATGTCATTTCTTTTTACTGCCAGGTACATTAACAGACTAACTGATTGAGTCTCTACAAAAGAGGGTGGACTGTGATACCTGTGATACTGTTTTCTTCAGATTTATCTCATTCATCACAGAAATTAGGTGGAAATTATCTACTGTTAAGTGGCCCTTAGCCATAAATCAGTCACAATAAGAAGTACATGATGTTTTTATATTTATAAGTACTGAATAACTACTTTGTTATTATCAGTTGACATCACATGCATATAGATGACACTTATGCTAAAAAATAGGGAATATTCTTTTTCCAATCTGATAAGAACTTACAACTTCAGGTCAATGACTTGGCCATGCAAATTGTTATTTGGCAATTTGTTTTAGGGTGTGTTTTTTAAAACTTAAACTAAAATTAACTTTCCCATCCAAGTTTATTTTAATTTCATTACTTAATCAGTGAATTTCCAAAAATTATGTAAAACCTGCATCATTTGTGTTACCACACAACTTTCCTAACAGAACAGAAACCTATATCACCTCAGCCGCTACAAAACATTGCTACTTAACAAGAAAAAAAACTTAACTTTCTTTGCATGATTAAATCAACAAAATACAAAATAGCTTCCCAGAACAACAACTGACCGTACACTCTTTGTACAAAGCCAGTGGTCAGATAATTTATGATACACACGAATGTGCAGGCAGACTGTGCCCCATTGTGTGGCAAGAGGTCTTTGGGGCACTTATGCGGGCATAAAATTGGTCCACAAAGGAAATGGAAAGAATGACCACCCGAGGCATGCACCTTTATCTTCTCAACACAATCTCTATTTTAATGCTTTGCATGTCCTAAATCCTCCAAACACCATTCCAGTTTTATGTCTTCATTAATGCAGTACAAAGTATGCTGTAAATATCTCTCAGGGCTGAAATGCTCATTAAGTATAGGGCCAGTGTCCACTGCTATTTAAGTCTATACACTCTCAAACTGCCTTCTTCACAGCATCCTTAAACTAGCAAAAAAACCTTGTATTATAGAGAAGCAAAAAGCATTAGCATCAATAGGAAAGACAAATGTAACAATGTAAATGTCTCTGAATTCCTGATTAAATTCTTAAAATATCAAAATAGTTACATAATACTTTTCCTACCTACAAATCATATCAAATATAAAAATGGTCTTATTCACCAATCACTTATTTCCAAAGTCAAATCAACTGGTTATTTTCATATAACATTTACTCCAATTTCCAATTCGACAGTGTCATTACATTAAGCTTTTGTGACTAAGCATATCTACTGACAGCTGAATGATTATCTGCAGTAAATGCCTGTACAATTTCTTTTTTAAATCATAAGGAGCCTGCAGGCATCACATTTCAAATGTAATTTAGGCTTTACTATCAGATTATTATTTTCTATTATATGGCCTGCAACACTGGATTAAGTTGTCGTCATATTTATACTAATTCATTACTGTTAATACCGGATACACCACTAAAACATGTATATATGAAATAATTTATAGCATTACTATCCTGGTGATATTTTTTGTAGAACTATTCAATCAATTTCTAATATTCAAGTCAGTCCTGGATTTCAATACAATAGTGATATTGTTTATGGAGCAAAAGGGGTGGGGAGTGGGGTGGGGGAGAGTGCAGAAACTTTTTTTAGGGGGGCTGCAATGATCTATACTTTCATAGACCCACGCAGCAATTTTCTTTACAAATAAATAATGCACTTTCTTATTTTTATGACTTCATCTTTTCCACAGAAAAAGGGGAATCTTTTGAACTCAACATAACAACTAGCCAGCTGTAAGATTAATGGCAAAAACAAAATCGCTGTCAGCTAACTTAACAAAACATGCAAGCTAGACCTTTATCCTTGGCTGGTAGTTGCATCTCTAGAAGCAGTTGAGAACTGATTGTGTTAGGAGTGCACTCCTATTGTGTTGAATTGAGTCTTTCCAGCAACCCTACTGCATTGCATCACTTGGCATGTTACATGTGCAAGAAGACCTTGGTAAAGTAACATTATGGTAAAGCTAATGGCTTTATAGGGACTTTTATTGCAGTAAAACTGCACATCAATATTACACAATGTTTTCTTTTTTTTCAGATTGAATTCTTCAGAATTTATCTTATGGTAAAATTTCAAAGTCAGGTTATGCACGAATGCCACTTAATTGGTTTCTTCAGCACATTTTCTCGATAATGATGAATTTGTAATAACTTTCAGTGGCAATTGCCACATAGTAAATGGCATTTCACCGTAAGGCTTCCACCATATTATATGCATTTATAACTATATTATAAACTATATTAAAGTAGCAGTTGGATCTCTGCCCAGTCAAACCTAGATAATCCTCATTTCAGTCCATTTAGTCAGGAATGTCGGGGTGAAAAACCACTGCTGTGGATTCTAATGAATCTTTAAAACACCAAGACCTGCTTGGCATGCTGCCATCAATTAAATCCCTCCTGTCACAAATATTATGCCATTTTCTGCAACTTCTATTTCTGTACACAGACCCCTGATAGTGAATTGTCAAACTGTGCAGACACTAAAAATAAATCAAGCTCATCCTGCCTGATGTTATACTTCCCTCTCATTAAAATGTTACTGTGATCATTCCAGATAAATTTTATGCATCATCATGCATAGCGTAAATATTTCTACACATCATCAGCACCTAGGTGGATAAAAAAAGAATACGTTTTTTTCCAATTCTCCTAATTGACTAAATATAAAAATCTAGGAGCTAGGACTGTATACTGCAAAAAAAAAGCTGAAATGTGTTTTCTGTAGGACTTACCTGTCTGAACTCATGAGTGCTGACAGTGTATGCCTCTTTATCACAACTGAATCTTCATCACCACTGTGGACTGAGCCTGCAGTGCCACCTAGAGAAATAATGTAAATATATGCTAAAACATTGAAAGATGTGCGAAAATATGTTTTAGCGCTGAAGATTTTTCATGCTCTCAAAACATAAATTATCCCAATGAGTGAATGTTTAAATGAAAATGAAGAAAATACGGATACAGTGCATACATGTTCATACTGAAGAAAGGTCAGTCATGTGACTTGTAGTTTAGTTAAAAAAATTGCGAATAAAATCTGCAGGAGCTCATACTGTTACAATTGTCATCTGCTATCTTGAACTATATATATAATCTTTGTACTTTGTTTTATTTGTTTGGTTAACATAAACAGGGAAGTAGAAGTCAGGGTTTAACTAAAACTGACAAATGTCTAGCTATTTTTAACCTGCTTCCTTGTGAGCAAAAAATGGGAAAAGAATGGAAATCTATCATCCATGGTGATAAAATGTTCTATAAAGATATATGTGTGTTTTATGACAGGCACTGAAGTTGGTGCTTAAGTCTAGTACTGTCTGTGGACAGCTTTTGAGAAGTAAACAGACTACTTAACAAGTAAACAATACTTGTGTATACAGCTACTCCAGCAGAGTTCTTTCTCCATAATAATTTGTATACAATGCTTAATCATGTATACACAGAACATCTAATGGAGTCTGCAATGTGAATGTTTAAGAGCTGTTTTTTGTATAATTTTATAAGATTAAGGCAGAACTAAAATCAGAATTGTGTGAAAACTTCAGAATTGCTTTTTAAATTCTTTTTGTTGAGATATTATTTTCCATTCAACAAATATGACAAAAGTTCCTCTTCTTCAATGGACAACTGGGATACAGGCATTATATTGAACTTTATTTAGCATTTCCACCCTTGCTTCAATGGCTTATTAATATTTTACTACACTTGACATACATGATAATTATATAATTGTTCACTGTATACACTTGTATACTTTGGCCAGCAAATGACCATGCAGTCTATACCAATACAATGTATTATCAATATTATGATTTAAACACAATCATAGGTATGGTATACCACCATGCATGCTATAAGTCCAATTAATGGAAATAAAGTATTTCTACAGATAGTCAAGGGGCTGGCAAAGTACCATGTATGTACAGGTAATAAAGTGATATAAGAAAACCCACTGTCAAAGCCAAAAGTTCCAACTTAAAATGATACAGCACAAATACTTATTTACATTAGTATTCATACAAGTCTCCTGAAAATAATTCTTACCTCCTTCCAATCTTTCCTGTCCTACCAGCATCTTTCATAAAGCATATCTTCCAGATATACCAGTATGCTGTAGCATTGTATACTAGAAAATACTTACCAGTTTTACTTTTCATACAAACCTCTTCCATACAGTAGCTGGCCTAATACATGTACCTCAATCTTTTCCCAAAATTCCCAGCATCCAAGCTCCCCTAAACATTACGATTACCTGGTCAGACAAGAAAAACTCACCTGATTTCCTTCTCATGCGAACCTCCTCTACGCAATTGCTGGGGAACCAGCCTTCCCGTCCGTCTGCTCTTCCTTCCCAGTACCCCTGTTCTCCTCCGCTGACCACTGGAATAAAGTAGTGGACACAGGGGTCAGTCATACTGGACATCGTGACCCGACATCACGTTTTGCAACCCTCCCATTTTCAGTCCGCAAGCTTCTCACACAGTCATCAAACCCACTACTCTACATGTGGTCTGAAAACTATTCAGTGTCCATCTAAGAAACTTAAGCACATACTACCACATCAGAACTCAGATGGAATAGTAACAATACAGTAAAAATCCTCCCATGCAAGCAAGCATAAATTAACTTGCTGTGCGCTGCTGTTACTAGTAACAAATGCACGTCATGCTTCAAATAAATATCTGGGACATTAAAATCACACATAAATAATATTTGTATACCCTTTTGGAGAATTCTTCAAACAAACAGCATCAATGAACAGCTATTCAAAAGTTTACAATAGATTAATCTGCTTACGGCAGTAATATTATTGAATGGCAGCTATGCCCAACTTCACCTGCCTGTTATTTGATAACAGCTTTGACAATGTGGTGCAAACTGATAAATATTGAACATTTTATCAGATAAATAATCAATGGGAACTGAAACTATGTCATAAATGCAAAATGGAGAAACTGTATTTAAAAGTGAGTGCAAAAGTTTATATTACATATATGTATATATAGCATGCAAGTAATCGATATGTGAAATAAACAACACTGAAAATAAGCATAAAATGATATTCTAAATATACAGGAAAATCAATTCCTGAAACTTGAAAACCACAAATATACAACGGAAGTTAAACACAGCAGAACAGTGAGCATGCAGCAGGAGAAAACGGTGTAAGGTATGACAGTCAGATTTGAAATCCCATGTAAGACATCAATCCCATACAAAACCACATATTTCTATAACAAAAAGGTCTATGAAACATTGATCAATTTCTCACGAGGAAATCAATCACGTTGATTATTATCAAATAATTGACCCCAAGGTTATCTGACAATCAAATCACACCTGCTGATATGAAACACATCAAACAGTGCCCCTGTGTTAATCATGATCAAATGATAATATTTCACTGATAAATAGAGCTAAAAATCACATAAAGACAAAGGAAAAAGCCCCGCCTCAATCACAATATGCTTGCACCTTCTACAAAGTCTCCTTTCCGTAGATTAATCTCAGCAGCAGTTTGAGCAGTGTGGTTTTTGACGCAAATAAAAGTGCGCTCAGATAAGGCAGCATAGGGTCTCTGGCACGGAGAAGAGCTTCCTGGGAGAGAGAGATAGAGAGAGGAAAAGGACGAAGCAGTAATTAGTATCAGTAGTATGCCTGTTATTTCAGGTTGCAGTACTAGAAATGTACGCACTCTGCCTTGTTTAAATTTCAAATATTTTTTCTCCAAGTTTTCTAAACATATGTACGCATCGCAAACAAATTCACCCACGCCGTAAGCTTTAATTTTCTTTGCTTTAAAAGTCAGATCACATACCCTAAACAAAAATCCCACACACATGAAAGCAAATTTGGCAGAAATTCCTGATCCTTAAACTAAAGCAATTGGTGAAGCTCAATTTATCTGCAGAGCAACGTTCTTTAAAAAGCTCAAAATGTCATAACAAAATACAGATCCATGGACTGTAGGGATTACCTGTGCACAATTACTAACAAAGATGAATACAAACTTTCAAAATCCATAGTCAAAACATTAAAAAGAGAAATAAACCAACAAGGCAGAGTGATATATTTTCAGTTAAATTACGTAAATCAAGATCAAGTAAGGCACCTGGATGAAGACAAAAGTACCGTGTATTATTTTCTTTCAAGTTAACTTGACCTAAATTTCAAAAAGGGATTCTATTGTTTTCATACCACACAGGAGTTATATGCTGTGTTAAAACATTACTCATTAAACTGAGTTACTGCTGTAAATAATTTACAAAGCACAAAAAATTGGTAAAAACTTATCAAGATAATGTTAGAAAGAATATACTTCTTATGGAACTGTAAAATAAAGATTTTGGGAGGATTTCTGGTCATTTCACCATGTTTATTTCACTAAAAAAAAACATGCTATTTGATTTAGAAATTAAAATGGCTAGTCCTTCTATAAATAAAAAAGTAATACCAGAATAGCTAAGGGTGACCTTTCAAACATGTCTATAATAATAACAACCAAAAAACAATACATCACTCTCAAAAAATAAAAAAGAGAACAAAAAGTATGTCATTATATAAACTGTAAAAAGGAACTGAACTGAACTGAACTGAAAATTATTAGTGTATAAATGCTTCACTTTTTTTCTAAATGATGCCCCAAAATGCTAATGTGGACAAGATATTGCTCTTCAGTAGATTATGGCTCTAGTAGCAGGAGTAAAAGGAAGTGAAATTGAGAAGAATATGCCATAAGTAGATAAGCAGGTTATTTTAGTGCAAAGCAGGCATTAGTTGTGGTAAAGGTGTGAAAGGTGCATCAGGTGTATTAAAAAACAAGTTTAATAGCAGTATTCAGGTGTGAGTAGTCTAGTCTATTTCCTATGTGTTAGTGCTAAAAGGCTGTGTGCTATCTTTGACTCCTGTGGTGGTTCACACTGACACCTCTAGAACAGGCTCTGCAGACTACATGTAAGTGGCACACAATGTGCATATATGTCCTACATGATTGTTTCAGCATAAATATTATGCAGCCCCTGTTTTCTGTACTAGAGAGATTCACATGCAGGATCTAAATTTTATGTGTTAGTTCTAAGGGTTGTGCAGACTGTGACACCAGCACAGGTCACACAGGTGAGCGCAAGTTCAACTAACGTATCTCTACTGGACCAAAGCTACAACGAAAGCCACCCACCACAGATACCAACCTCTCCTTCAACACATGCCAACAAGCTATACCAGTTGTATTTACCTGAGTTTGAACAACTTGATAAACTAATCGAATCAGGGTTTCTCACAGACTGATTCGACCCATCTGACACAGAACTGGACGGAAACACAGGAAAACTATAGTAACTATTACGTGATGAGTTAGATCGCAGAGAGTTCATGTCCTGGTATGTTAGATCCATTCGTGGATCGCTGCGACTTCGCAGCAAGTTTTGCTGGAGTTGTATTGATGACACGCTCACACGTCTTCGCTGACTGAACGTTGGTGTTTCTCGAAAGGGAACTGAAATATATAGTGATAATTAACTACACCATTCCAAATAGCCACTGCCATAAAGGTCCAAGGGCAGCATCATATGAACAACTCAGTGGACAAGTTTTTCACTTTTCTGCATCCTATCAAACCACTCTCTGCCGGCCCCTCGCTGCTGTGCTGCTTGCATGTTAAGACCTCAAATCAGCCCAAGCTGTAATATCGCCTCATTTTGCATGTCTTCAAAGACTGGTTCCTCCCTTCATCACACAAAACATGAACATTTCCAATAAAATGATAGATCTGCTGGACTGATTATATGGTAAAACACAGGTTCACTCGACCTTCACAATCTGTGCAGTTGACCAGCTTGTAGCATATGAAATCCTGATATACCATGCATTATGCAAGAAAATCCCAGGAGAAACTTTTGCCATCTATATTTCAACTGCCAGATCTAAGAGAATACTGCAGAATGCAATCTTCTTGATAGATAATCAGGCCTACTGGGCCATGATAGCCATGATGAAGTTGTAAAAGAAGGTATATTCAAGTTGAATCCCAAATGAGCATAAATCCTGCTCTAATATGTATACATTGGCTTTAAATGGCACAGAGGAATCATCACAAGGATGAATTATGAGCTGTTTGCTTGCTAATCCCAGTTTGGGCTCACTTCATGTGACTAGAGTACAAAGTGGAGATCTTTTTTGTCATATAAAAAATTCAGGTGGATTTTGAGCCTTTTTAATGCCGTTTAAAACTTCAGAGGAGGCTGTTTCTTCGTCTTTGTTTCTGCTAACAATTGATGTGGATTTTGATCCTTGTCATACAATGGTCTGATAACTGTTATGTAAAGGGGCAATTTTTTTTAGGGCTTCAAGTTTTATGGCTGATATTGAGTGTTGCTTTAGAAGTTGAACTTTGGAAATAAAATCATAACATAATGCAATTTTACAATAAACAAACTAAAAACTAAATGAGTAATTACTCTTTTCAAGTCAAGCTTCAAAACATAAGGCAACACATTTAATAATAAAAACTTGGAAATAAGTCAATAAAAATGCATCTTTCAATATAATACTTTAGTACTGTACTGCATGACAGAGATGATAAACACATAATCAAGAATTCATTAATTACCACATACCTATTTCCTCAGCTTTAAAATTTTTGATCACCTCAGCCAAGTCAAAGTTCCCAGCAATGATTGCCACTTGAAATGGGGTCTGGTTTGCAAAGTTAATTGCGTGAGAATCGGCACCCCTAAACAGAAGAACCCTGGCACAAGACTCCTAAAAAATAACGAGGAAAAAAACTTATTGTAAAACATTATGGTACTATAGAACCTGAGCTCCCGAAAGTCACTTTGATTGAAGAGCGTGTAAAGTTGTATGCTAGGACACGTTACTTTTGCATTCACATGCATGCACGTGTGCATGGTTGCACGCATTTCCCTGCATGATTGTGCACATTATGTAGTAGACTAATATGATGAAGTCTACCTTCATACCCAGAAATATGCAATCCTTGTCAGGTACAACCTGTACATTAGTCATAAACAATCGCCATCATCTGGTGAAAGTATCTTCAAACTAGTCAAGCTGCACTGTATGAAAGTTTTTACCTTAAGAGCAGTGCCTCGTGTATTCTGTCCTTTGGAATTCAATTCAATGTTCAGCTATGAAGCCTCATTAATTCCTCCTACATAGCTTTTAAAATTTAATCTAATATCAACCTGTCCTGTGTTCATAAAGTTAATGCTTACCCAGATATAACCATAACAGCTGCACTCAATGGATATTGACCTTAAAAACCAACATTGTAGTCACCAGACTTGATTGCTTTTAAGTTTGTTTTTGGTGCAAGCGTAATACACATAATATGTTTGTTTTGACCATCCATGCAAGGAAAATAAAGATGGAAAGTTTGTCCAGCACCTCTAAAGGCTCGAACACAGAATCTTACTTTCTACTGTTGGTGTATTTTTTTTTTCTTTTTCTATAATGTATTTCTGTGTGCATGTATATCATTTTTTTTCTTGTTGTTGACTTGTTGCTTTGGTGAAAATCAAACCAACAAAAAGATTGATTCTGTTCAATAAATCTTTGACAATATGAATTATGTAGTCATTTCTTAGAACAAGGTTTCTGTACAAATACCAAGTTCTGCTAAATGAACCCTAAAAGCACAAACGAAAGGCTATTTCTCTTTAAATCATAAATATTTTGGCCAGTGTAGGAAATTTAAATAGACATACAAGAAATTTGGTTCTACTGCTCACAATCAGATGAAGCATAATCATAACTGAGACAGGGTAAAAAGTAAACTGCTAAATATATCAAAGCAATTATCAATCATCCAATAATGAGCCAGCTTTACTTCTATTTAGAATATAAAGGCAACAAGGTTGAAAGACAAGGTAAAAGGACGCTAATGTAACATGCACGTGAAATTATTGATTAAACAATGTTTCAAAATCCTCTAATTTAAAGTATTAACTTGTTGGGAAACAAAGCAAACTTAAGTCATTTTCTAATTCATCAAATCACCAATAGGGGGCAACACAAGCACAAATATAATTTTTTTATGACATTGCTCTTATAAATTGCCAATCAACCTTCCATACAAATACCTATGGCCATCAACAAACATGTCTTATTTTACATTAGCTGAATATTATATCTTAATCCAATCTCATAGTCTATGCCTTATAGGCATCAAATGCACATTTGAGCGATCTGATTGCCTTTGGCATTGATAAAGTCACATCTGTGGAAGCCATCAGAGAAGGGTTTATAGGAATTTCCCATTATTATGATGGCCTGTACATGTACATCATAATGGACTGTCTGAAACAATTCCATACAACATTCTTCTATTTTTTATTTCTAGGGGGGTATTTAACACTATCTGCCTTTTGACTAATTGCAATAAAAGACATTTTCCAAAGAAATGGTGTGACAGAGTAACAAAAAAATTTAATAAAGGAATAAAAAAGTCAAAACAAATGTATTTCTCATTAAAATCTTGCGCACAGTTTCAGAAGGGGAAAGAGTGAGAAAGTTAATCAGCATCAAAGCTGACAGTTGACTCTTTCCCCTTGCTACAAGGGGCAAAAAAAACTTAATGTTTTAGCTCATATAAATGATTTATATCACTCATAACATTTTAAGGCGTTACTGTTAAAAGCCTTAACATTAGCTTCAAAGAGAACCACTGCAAGAGTGTAGGCCTGTATGCTATGGATCACTGAATGTGTGTTAAGATTTATTCCTTGTGGATGGCTTCAACAACCTGTATGATTCTGGGGGTGCTTACACAAGTTTTTACACTTTCAAACCAGGTTTGAACTGGTTGTCCATCAGTATTCTCACAATGCAACAGTTCAAAGTCAGTTGAATCAATCAATTTTGCAATTGCAATTAACCTTCAGTTAGTAACTCCTAGATAAAAATTTGAGCATGATTACTTAAACATCTTTAACATTAATACAGTATGGTCATGCAACCAACTTCCATTGATTGCAATCATCCTTTTGTTTACAACACCCACTTGATATTTTGCACAGTGACAACTCTACTCATTGCACATATCCATACAACATGATCAAGCAATCAACTTTAAGTTATTGTAACCAATATTCTACAAACAGAACAGACAACATAATATACATGGGTGGATGAAGACCGTCTTCTGGGACTTCCAGGTCAGAATTTTAAGTTTACATTGACGGGCATCTAATTTTTTCTGACAGAAGACAGTCAAATATAGAGGATGGATCAACAAAGATAATTTGGAAGACTGTCAGAAAATATCTCTGGATCCACCCCTGATATATATAGTCCCCAATGAGTAAAAGACAGTCAACATCAACTACAGCTAGTGTAGGTTGAAGCTGATAGGAAACCAGTGTGGTTCAGAAACTGCCGTGTGTAAGTCAGCTCCAACACTGGTTAGAGAAATGTGTAGGTGTAAATGTCAAGGTAACCCAACAGTTGGGCACGAGGATGATTTATGGTTATGTAATTTACTGACTTGCAGTAAGTGGTGCTAAATTATTACTTGGAGCATAAAAAACTTCTGCAGACATTATGTGGGCTTAAAGTAAGCAACATAAGAAGTGTTTTGAGTACAGGTTGGTCGGATGGTTGGCATTTTTTCTCTCCTTGTTTGCTCCTTAAGAGTCTGATGGTTTTATTCACTTTGTAACATATTAATTTTCAATATTTGCCTTCATAAAAAATTTGAAAAAAAAATTGTTTTGATGATTTCAAAGATATAATCAACAATGAAACATATGATATAAGAGTCAACAGAAACATAATTTAGACAAAAAATAAAATAAGTAAAAAAAAATGCACTAGCATACTTTTAATAATTACATATTTATTATTTATCTACCTGGTTGTTGAGAGCACAGACATGCAGTGGTGTGTTGCCTCCACTATTCTTCATGTTCATCTCAGCTCCATAGAACAACAGGTGCTCCAGGTGCTGCACTCGGCCATAAAAGCAAGCCTGGGGAGATAAAAAAAAAGGTGAAAACAGTGAGCAAGGTGAAAGCAGGGGAAATGTTGGTAGAGACAAAACAAAATCAACATGTAAACTTCAAAAGAAGAAGGGTGGAGATAAGGACACTGGATATAATTCCCAATATGTATATCAGAATCAAAACCAACTGTAACATTCTCATTAACGGTGGAAAAATTAAATATACCAGGCTTGTACCCAGCAAGGTCTGACCCCACTGTACCAAGGGGAGGGAGGGTTTATTTACTGAAAAAGTGGACCTAGATCAAATTTTTACCCTGAGGAAACCTTTTCCCAGCAAAAATGGTAGTTCAGTCGAACCCCCCGAAACCACCTTGCTATGGGCCTGGATAAGAAAGACTAAAAAACAATGTTTTAGGTCTGATATATCAAATTCAGATGCAATCTAGGAGACCAAACATAATTTTAAAGCTTGTAAGCCCACAAAAATCAATGCATTTCTAGACCAGTTCAATAACAATGTGATATAGTATATCTCAAATAAGTGAGGAGTAAAATCTATTCTTCTGTTTGCACACTCAATCTCATAATAGTATTTTGTATATCATATCCCATGATTTAACTTTCCGGGGATAAAATGTTAGACAAATATTTAAATGATAATCAATACCACGCATATGATAATTACTTTAAAAATTTTACATTTCATTTCTTATTATAACTTTATCTTTTCAATCAACACTTTATAGTATCATTAACAAAATATTTTTCTGGGGAAAAAAATTCTACCAGAAAGGCCCACCATCTTCTCACCAAAAAAGGCCACTCAGAGTAATAGGGCAAGAGGAGGAGGGGGGGGGGAGTGAGGGTAGTGGAGCGGGTATTGGGGGGGGGGGGGGTAACATACCTGATGAACTTCTGTCCATCCTTTATCATCCTGTAGCCCCATGGTGGCATGGTCCCTGAGCAGAGTCTCCACACATACTGGGTTGATATCATGCATCACAGCATGGTATAGTGGGGTCAGACCATGGGCATCCTTGTAGTTGGCTGAGGCACCCAGTTCCAACATGACCTACAATACAATTATATATATATGTGCATTATAAGTTAATCTGTATAATATTTGTATTCTTATTCTATCGTAAATTAAGATGCATTTTGGGTGGATTTTCGGACATAAACATAGTATGCTGGAACTTGAGCTTGGATAGAAGGGTAAGGAGGAAACATGCTATATTAACACTGATATTCTGTTCCATAAACATGATAGAAAATCAATGCAGAATATTTCACGCTAAGTTCCTTGAGGAAGTAATTAGTGCTATAGAGTTATCTTAGTAATCCACATACACAATATTATTATTTAATCTGAGATTTACAGGATGAGCTGCAGTTGATATCATTCACATGAAAATAATGTCACTTTGTATATTACTTTGTGATTGTTTTATAATGAAGTTTTGTATATCATCCACACACTTTCTGTTACTATTACAGTATTGGCAAATGATAATTCCATTTTAGTACCAATTCATGAGACATGCATGAAATATTACTTCCAAGGTTTTGTTTTTCCTTCAACAAAAAGGTTCTCTTTAATAAAAATGTACCATGTATTACATATGTATTATGTATAAAATGTATTACGCTCTATCAATTTTACATGATCTCTTTTATGTCTAACAACAAAACTTTATTTCAGAATATATATCACTTGGTTCTCAAAAACTAGCTAGGCTCGGCTAGATAAATAATTCTTATTTTCAATATTCTTTTACGTGTCTCATAAAAAGGTATCATACTATAATGCACTTCTTATGTACATAATCAATTTTCCAGGATTATGATGTGACAGGTATCACCTCACATCTGACAGAGACAGCTGTGCCACAAGCCACCAAGGAAATAATTAAAGTGTTACATTTAATAAAGCATATTCCAGCCCTGATTACTGTGCATATAGGAGGTTAAACAAGGTGACACTTTTCACATATCGTATTGTATCGTATCGTATCAAATCATATTTTTACACTAAATTACATAATATTACATTATATTATATTATAACATACCAAACCATATCATAACAAATATGTCAAATACTTTTTTCTATTACCAAAGTATTCAAGTTCATTTATTCAGTATATTAGACCTACAGGCCAAGAGTACAACTAATATGTAATATATACTTAAAAGTTGTACCTTTTGGTGCATTAAAATAAATTTCAGATGATACCTTAATTGCTTCCAAGTTTCCTTTTATAGAAGCCATGTGGAGGGGTGTGAGACTTCTCTTATTGCGAAAGTCAAGGTGAGCTCCACCATTAACCAGAGACAGGATCATGTCACGAGGCTTGGAAATGGACGTGGCCACGGTGAGAGGCGTTTCTGAAAGAAATTTTATTGGAATAAAACATAAAATTATGAGTTCTTAATAATCTGATAATGTTTTTATAGAGCTAAGATAGATAAGAATGGCATGTATATTAAGTATTTTCGGACTGCACGTACTGCCCAACATACGCTGTGTTAATATCAAATATACATTTATACATACAAATATTTTTTAAAATTTATACAGAGGCAACACTTTGTTACAATTTAAAACAAGGAGATAAAACCTTTCCATTTTTTTTTTGCTTGTTTGTTTGTTTTGCAATACACCAATTAGTAGCGTAATGAAAGTCAATACCATATGTTTCACCAGTAATGTGTTTCTTAATTAATTAATATTGGGTGACTGCTGATTACTCATAGAGTTATGATGCAAGACAATCCTGGTATTGAATAAGTTTAGGTAACAGCACTTGCATGGCGTTTTAAATATCAATAGTAATGGGGAAGTCATAAAACAATGTTGGGTTAAAGGATAATCTGATCTAGATCCAATGATACCTTAATATTCAGATAATGATTAAACGCATGCTTTTGTGACTTTAAGCTGTGTGCTTAGGATAATTTAAGTTCCTCTCTCTAATTATGAACACACACACACACACACACACACACACACACACACACACACACACACACACACACACACACACTAATAATACAGATCTAAAGATCTGTCTCATAATCAATAGAGCTGATATTAATGGCGCTAGCTGATGATTTTTCCAGTCCATTCCAGTTTTTAAGACACAATGAATGTTTTGATAGACAGTCCATGAATAGTTACACTGTTTAGCCCAACTGGAGAAGGAATCAATAGTCCTTGAAAGTTGCATAGATAAGAAGAATACCTTATCAGTGGTTGTTAGGTATTTCATGGAAAAAGACCTGCTATATTCTCTGCATGATGTCATACAACCAAATTTGCTATCTAACATGTAAAAGCACATGGATCTGTTACAAACAAACTACAGGATTGCTTCACTCAGTTTCACCGCACACATACCTCCAGATTCCGAGTCATAAAAATTGGGGTCCAGCCCCTTGAGAAGACATTTGTTCACTTTGTTCACATGTCCATGTTTCACATGATCCAGGAACTGCTTTAAGTTAGCCTGCACAAAAATTAATAAATAAACAATTAAACATGCAGGAAATATTTCAATAATCATTCAGTGCTACCACATTTCTATAAATATTCAAGCACTTTTTTTCTAAAAATTAACTTCACTGACCACATGCTGCACAGATGTTGATAAAAATTTAATTTTGCTACAAATAACTTGTGATTAGTCTGTCAGTCTACTACTCTACGACTTTTTTCTTGGCCTTTCAGAACATATTTAAGTATATAAGTAAATGTTCCACAGAAAATTGCACAAGATAATTTTCCCCGACTAAAAAATGAATTCAAAGTTATGTCTACCTTTGTGTGGATCTTTTTGATCTTGGTGTAGTTTATTTGCATCAACTTGTATACTCTTCTCTTACATTTAAACTGAAAGAAAAAAAAAACACATTGGTAAAAATAGTGATTTATAAAACAAATTCAAATGAAATGTCTGAACACAAGTTCTATATCCATAATTTGAACTAAAAACTGCTTTTGTGGATATGTGTATCATTTATATTGTTTCTTAATCTTTATTTCTTTAAGGATTAACATCATTTAAACTAACTGAAGAGAAAAACTCAGAACAGAGGTGGGTAGACTTAGGGATCTTGTAGGTGGGCTTTGCTCTGAGAGGGGCTATAGGCAAAATTAATTACATGAACACATATATCAAATTTACCCAGTGGTATACAGCATTCTAGCATTAACCTCAAATATGACTTCCAGTCACTCGTTTCAGACAAACACCACCTGTATCAAAGTGTAGCTTAAAGAACTATCTGCAACAGACATCAAAATATTTCCTTCCTACCTCTAAGAATCCTATTGGTCCAGGCAGAGGGTAGTCTCGCAGCAATCTTTCCTCATCCAAAAACTTTCCTGCCCGCCCATTCATGGGAGGGCAGTACAGGCCATAGTTCAACCCATCCTTCAAATCCTGTAAAGCAAACAAATAAAGACAGCTTTTAGAGTGTGATTCAGACATTCTAGAAATATATGTATATGCAAAGAAATGATGTACATGTAGTTT
Organism: Lingula anatina; assembly: GCF_001039355.2. The sequence goes on along the minus strand of NW_019775414.1, from coordinate 133,494 downwards.
GTTTATACAAATGTATAATAATTTGTGGAAATAATATCCATATGGGATTTAGGTTAACTTGATTTGTCAAATGTATAGTTACTAAAAGCGATAAGTTACTATATTTTGTTGGACACAAATAATTTTAATTTTTTAAAAAAGTCTCAATCTATAAATTCCTTTCATTGGATTTGACTAGCAGTTTCAACACAGACTTAATTGTCACTATAAACCTCAGAGACTGAACCCCAAATCAAATGAACTTATAAGGCCTGCCATTATGCTTACCACACTACTTAAATTGGCCAAATTAGAAGTCTACTCAAGCTATTTGATTCTGTCTGTGCAAGAATCAATACAGAGTGTGAGAAGTTCCCATTAAAGAAATCTCAGGGCAATTGATTAGGCTGGCAGTGAAGCTGTATTTTTGACTATAGCACCAAAGACTACATTGCAAGTCAAACCAACAACAGGGACAACAATACCCGGAGACAATTAACTGCAAACAGTGATTCATTATGAATTACCATTTATATTGTGTTAGTTTTTGTCTAATTCTGATTTTATTTCCAATTATCAGCTGTTCTCCAAGAGTAAGTCCATTATATTGCCACTAATACGGTAATTTCTGATTAAAGACAAACAGAACTAATTTATAATTTTCTCCCCAACAGGGTTTTGTTCATAATGCTCAAAATTGTTGATACAATTTTTTTTTAAAGTTAGCAGGCTTCGTGCTAAATAGTTTTAAGATGATAAATCAAGAAAAAGTTAAATATTGGAATGAGTGGGGCATTTGAAAATTTCAAGTAATTACCATATAACACCCCCCTGAGACCAACCTGTCATTTTTTAACTGATGACCCATTTTCAACTTGACTATGATACAGAAAATCTAAAGGGCAATACGTCTTCCATCATTAACCAAATGAGATGTCAAGCCTTAGAACTTTAGAAAAGCCATCAGTCACCTCTCTTTGTATTATCTAAATTTTTCAGGTACAGCTCATCTTCCTTGCTATGATTGAGCAGAAAAACAAACATCTTAAAATGACAAAAACAAATTTATCATCTTTGACCAAATTAACAAACTAACTGAATAAAACATGGGGACCATAAGCCAACAGCATTTCCGACTTTCCAGACAAATTTGAAAAAAAAAATGCAAGGCCACATAAACTGCTATCAGTAATGACCTTAGAATTCACAGGACAGAAATATTTGACATTTACCTTGCCCACTGTGGCCAAAACCCTTTGTTTGGCTGACCACACAGTTTCATCCAGCTGGAATTGCAGGCATTTCTGAAATAAGAGAATTAGTGCATCAATAATTAGATTTGTTGAGTCACTCTATAAATAAACACAATTTATTGGATAAAGGCTAACCCACTTCTGCAACAAGACAATAATTGCTTTATTAGTGACTTTTGTCACAATTTAGGGTTAAATGTCATCAGAAAACAATGTAAGAAATCAAACAACACTAAAGATAAAAATACAACATATGGTTGTTAAACTCTAGAATATGTGTGTGATCACAAATCAATTGTGTATTCTCTTTAAGAACACTATATAAAATATGAAGCAAGACAAATAAAGTGTTTTGAGGTCTTTCATTTCTAAATAATAATTATTTCATACATTAATTAAAAAAAAAAACAGAAAACTAAATGTCAAGGATACACACTTAAATCTAAGATTAATCCTGAATGGTTATTATTGATCATGGAATGCCAACACCATCCAGTTCATCTCCAAGATAAATCAAGTTTTATAAACTGGGAAATAATTCATTGCCCAGTGAACACACTAATGAAATCAATACTTTTGCATCAGGAAATAGTCTCTTTTCTGTGGTTCCAAATACACATATCAATAGATGACTGTGTCAAATCATTAAATATCTTGAGAGTTTTTTTTTTTTTAGCTGTTGTTTTTCTTTCATTACTTTCATAATAAAACTGTCATGGGCTATCATTCGCTAATGAAAAATATTTTACTCTCAGGGGACCAACAGTTGTCACTTCAAACCAAGAAAATTGCCATAAAATAGTGTGTGTTATCTACCACTGATCCTGCCTGCCTGTCTGCTTCATAAATGTCTGAGTCATGGTTTTAATAACTTGGTAACGTTGAACCCACTATCATACTTTCCTCACACAATTAACCAAGCATGTATGACATAATGCACAAATGTGTGCATGCATGAGTTTGAAGTGTGCATGCACATGAAAAGGTATGTGCATATGCAACAATGCATTTGTTTGGGTCTATAGGTATGTACGCCTTAGTCTGCACTTGTAAGACCATCTTATGTGCTTATGTTAACTGGTCCTTAGTGGGTAACCATATGTCAATACCCTGTATTTACCTACCTAAAAAAAGCCTCGGAATCTCATTAACAACCATTAGCATTATGACATTAGTCCTCACGTAACAATGACATCTAAAATATTTATACATTTAAAGAGCGGAAGTGATGAGTCACTTTTACAGAAATCGTGCTCTGGACCCCGACACTATTTTACCCAAATCATGAAAATGCTGTCATCCTTTGTAAATTGTGACCTCAAGACACAGCAAAAACTTCATAATAAAAACGGTTCAAGTAAGTGCAAACTTATTATTATAGTATTTTATTTTTTATATTTATCTTTCTTTTTAGTAAATGTTTAATCAACCTCTAATCTCTTTTATATAATATATATTGCTATATAGCACTTAGGATCATTGTTACTTGAATCTTAAATGGAAAGAGGTGTCAAAAAGAGACATATTCTTTCAGCCATACTGAAAACCTTTGTCATTTAGCATGCTATATTTATATATTATATATAATCTGAATATTTTATTGTTGATAATTCTTTAGAAATCAGTTATATGGACCTCAAGGAGTGCTATTAATAAAAGACTGTCTATAAATCAGTTCTTGTATTGTTGAATATCAAGATGATGTTTGATAAACATGTTTTGATCAGATCCCTATCTCATACTCATGGGTTGTTGACTTGTTGTGCATGTGCATATGTAGGAGTCATTTTGGAAAACATGCACAAAATGCACATGAGTGTGTTATAGTTTGTCAGATAAAAAATTGCAACATTCTGCTTTAAGCACACACACACACACACAAACACACACACACACACACAAACACACACACACACACATCCATTTGCTATCAAACCATTTTAGTTGCTCTTTGCTATTTCATGATGCACGAGACCTTACTTGTGCAAATTATGAGAACACAGTTCACTTTATGTCATACCTGTATTTTATGCTCTGGGAGTGAGATTCGTATGTACACAGTGCTGTTCACATTGTGTCCGGCATCAGTATGGGACGTGAAGGCTGTCACATTGGATGTAGAGTCCACCAGAGAGTCCTCATGTTGACTGGCTGCTGCCTCATCATTCTCCATGCTGGCATCTTATGTCACCACTGAGAGACCCTTGGTTGTCATCTTTTCTAAAGAAAATGATGGAAAACTGAGTACAATACATTTAGCTGGATGTCAAGGGTGCTCAGGGCATTCAGAGCAGTATTTGGAAAAATACAACAACACATGATTCAGGTCAATAATCATGCTTCTCGTTCTTCGAAAGAAATCAAACAGCATGCAAACGTCTGTCTTGCTTCTGAAAAATGAAATCAACTGAAATTCAAAGTGGGTGGGTTTTCTCCAACCAGTTTATTCTATATATATCAGACTAATCTAAATCTCAGTTCTAAGAACTTGCTAGCACCTGTTATAACCTGTTATGCAATGGTTAATAATTCATCAGTCTACAAGTGCCTTCAACCTTCAAGTATGTTTATATATATTTTTTCTTGACATTTGTGCCTCACAGTAAAGTACTAGTAACAGCATACCGATTCATTTCCACCATATCTACAAAAAAAAAACCCAACACATTTTACGATGCTATTCAAATATAGGACTGTCTAAATTATCTGCTTCAATTATTCAGCTCAGTAAGACTAAATAAAAAGCCTAAGGTTGAAATTTTCTTGCGCAAAAATGCACGCCATTATGCCGCTACAATGAGTACTCACTTCGCGCCAGCTTTCATTATGCCTTCAAGTTGTCTCCAAGCAACAAGCATGCAACTCCAGAAGCACCGCTGGAGGTGCCTTTCCACTGCTGTTCAAAATCTCAAAGTCCTCTCATTTAAAATAGGGTTCACTCACATTTAGGACAACCTGTGATACTTGGAATTAAAACTGGCAGGGGAAATGTAAGTGCTTATTTTGACAAAAAAAAACACTTAAAAGCAAATGCCAGTCAGTTGAAGTCACTGCTCAACGCCATTCAAAGTATCGAGTACCTTTCTCTCTTACAATTTCTTCTAATCTAGAACAGGGAAAAATCCAATCAGAATGAAGAGACTTCCTAAAATCAATACTCCAAATATCCATTACCCATATGAACAAAATCCCAATAATATCAGCACATTCATTCTAATACCAGATACTTAGGTGAGACAATACCACATCAAGGGGGAATTAATACCCCATTGTTTCCATCCTTCTAAATATGCTGGTAAACCATCAGATACATCAATATTGTAAATGACAGTGACACTCCAGATACAGTCTTCCACACATATGGATTATTCTTCTTTCAATGTCACATGGCACACAATAAGAAATGTCGATGACAGTAGTAAGTTTTCAGTTTGCACTGCTTGTCATAAACCCTTTTACATTTCAGACTTATACACAGTCTTTCCCTTCTGGCCAGTTATTCAAATCACACATGACCATGATATACTTGTCTTGCTCTTCTCTGTGTTCTTTAAGTTTGCTTAAAAATCAGCAATCATAACTTGCAACTGTTTACCGCACATTTCCCTTGAATATTCCACATTTGGGTGGATATCAACAGTCAAAGAGCAGAGAACTTTAAACTGTAGTTCTTCGCCACTCCTTTTTTCGAGTTGACACACGTTCCAGTAGAAGAGTGTGACAGCAATTCTACCCTTTTCTTTTTTTGAAAATTATGAATTATGTGTCGGTCTCCACATGAAAGAATGGCAGCCACTGCAGTGCCTCCACTCCTTTTTTTCTTGAAGATACGACAAGTTTTGGCCTAACCAGGAGAGAGTCACCCTGACTGTACAGCCAACGAGCTGTGCATAGAAATTGTAGTTTTACGTATGTAATCAGCTGTTGTCTCCAATATGCAAACAGTCGTCCATGTTTTTTGTTCAGAAATCAGACTGATCTCCAAGCCATACACTACAGCATGGCAACATCTGGAAATATGTTGGCAACACCCAATCATGCACATTTAGTACTGTAAGCTACAAATTATTGACCAATCCCTGACTTTTTTATGTATAAAAAAAAGCCATTTGAAATGGTCTTAAGTGAGACAAAACAGTGAGCTAATATTATGGTACAGCTAAACAAATTGCTTGCTTGCCTGCCACAAATGATTTCCTTTGTGAAAAATCCATGAAATATGGAATCTTCATATTGGTTTAGAGTACAAATTTACACCAATATCAATATACATATGTGGCATGTAACATTCTGTTATGGTATCTACAGTCTTCAATATGTTTTATCTGCTGCAACACACAGTCAAATTTCCATTTACAATAATCAACCCGCATGAGCAAACTGAACACAGAAAATTAGTCAGCTGTTAAAACTGTATATTTCACCAGTCTGTGAATTCTAAAACATTATGCTCTCTGTGGCAGCTTAATTGAAATGCAATAAATTTAACAAAATTCCCATCATGATTGAAGAAGATTTAATTATATTTGTCATTAAAGAGAAACTATTGTAAGCTGTTGGACTAAATTTAGATTAAAATAACCAAATTATCAAAATAATTATCTGGGCTTAGGATAAATTGCTTTGATCAAATAGCTGTAAAAAGTTCAACAAATCAGATTCAACTTAAAGAAATGATATCTTGGTCATATTATTTAAAATATTTATTTTCTTTAACCAAAATAAATTATCCCTAACATTTGATGTAAGTCTTCTAAACCACAGCAAATCAACTTAAATGCAAAGGATGGCTATCCGTGATGCACTGATAAAGGGTCATCCATTAATAAACCTTCGTTTTTCTATGACACAAAACAATGGTGTTTCTGTCTACATAAACACCAGTATACAACAAATCTTAATCTACAAAAAACCTTTTCTCACCTTGGTTATCCAACTCTTCTTTTTAATTAAGTTAAAATCTGTTCTGTCCAAAACTAATCCTTATTAATTATTCCTTTCAAAGCATCTCCTTCAAAATAAACAGATGTCTTGCCTATGTTAGATACAAAATGGGACTATAAATGTCACCGGAACACATGCCCTTACTCTACGACGTAATTAAAGGACAGTAAAAAGTTACTATTGATCCTGCAGCTAGCTGACAATTATGCACAATCTGACCACTTGAGTCATCAGTGCCTCTGTGTTCTAATTTATGTTCATCTCCATGTGAATAGGAATAACCTGATTCATTGAATATCTGTGGCATTGTTTTACGCACGAGTCCTCACTTTGGTTTTACAAAGAATTCAGTTATAATTCAGTCATCTTTTTCCATCCGTCAAATTCAAATCGACAGTATACAGTTTTCAGTGAGACTTATGACAAATCATTTTAATAAACAAGATGGGTACATTTCCTTGTTGCCTTTACCATTAATCCTTGGTCAAAATTTGCAGTAAATTCAACATATCTTTACTTTATCGTATATAATAAATCCTTATCAAAATGTGAAAAGTTACACGAGTAACATCAAAATTGACTTACCTTTCACGACCAAATGAATTAAGTTTTGTTGTGAAATTGAACCATGACATTATCCCTGTGTTAAAGAGTAATAAAAATCTCATTTAACTGACTAATAAAAGCTCCACATTAACATAACATTGACATGACACAATTCGGGCACAATGATAATAGTTTAATCAGGGCAAGGGGCAAGAGCAGCCTAAATACTTGTATCAGTCTCCACTGTCACTTAAGAGACAAGATATATATACTGTGATGATAAATAAAGTGGGGACAAAAGTCAAAATGCCTATAGTTTAAACGTGAGTATATTAGAAAATCAGTGCCAAAAGATTTGCAGCCCAACAGATGGGGAGTAGAAAGGAGGGAAATTCCAACCCAAACCCCAAAAGAACAGGCTCATATCACACTCACTAAAGAATACCTCACTGTTCATCTTATCAACTTTGTCAAAAGCCCCATGTGCTCAATGCATTAAGATCAATACTTCTCCAATACAGAATCCTGGCTCACCACTTATCAGTATTTTACCTTTATCATAGAATGGATTAATTTTATACTTACAAAATATTTCGTTTCTTAGAGGTGAATTCCATGAATAACAAAGATCATAAAACCCATCTTATTATGAAGGTGTTCCCATATACATTGTAGAAATGTCAAAATTTACATATGACTCTGAATTTCAACATGCAATACAATACTTTAATTAAACATTCAACTGTCTATTGTAAAAACTTACTGTTGCTGTATCATATCAGCACAATAATTTTTCAACTAGAGCTTCCAACAAGTAAAATCATTTTTTTTAAAAACTGCATTGATTCAGTCTGTCCCTATTGATTCACACTCAATAACATAAACTTAATTATTTAACCTTGTTAGCGTTGAGAGATGTTGTCCTTCAAAATCTTGTACCTCTCTCAAATTGCACTCAAACTACTCTGTACAACATGTATTTAGGTTCATCTCCAAGCTGAGAGATGAAGTCAATTCCATACATAAATTCTCAGTGGACAGTAGAGAGAAGTGTATAGAAATAGCTAGAGACATTATCTGTGAATATCTAGTGGAAAATCAATCTGTGGCCCTGGTAAGGGGTACACTCAAATGATGTGAAATGAAGGTTTAAAAGAAGGTTTTAAATTGGGTAATGCCAGTCCCTAGCAACCGCAATTTAATCTGACGCGAGTAAAAGTCACAATTTAATGCTAGGGAGAAAATTGTGTTCAGATAGAATGAAGCAACATTCAATTCATACATGAGATCATATAGTTGTTGAAGGTGGGGTAAGGAGAGATTGAACTCATGACTATTAACACCTCTGTTACTTGGTCAATCATATAAAAAAAAATCTGAAGCATAAAATGTTCCTGAGTAAGGTGATCCAGAATGGCAGATGAAATACCAGTCTTTGCACCCATTTCTAAGATAACCACCTGCAAATTGGATAGAAAGTACTAAGCAGGCTTACCCCCATTAGCACATCTCTGTCCACTAATCCACAGAGCTTCAGTTCAGAATCTTATCCCTTGGTTGTTTTGTTGATAGATCAGGCAAAAGTCTCAACAAGAGATAACATTTTGACATACAACTCATAGGACACATGGATGAAAGTAATGTGTTATGTGATATACTTTCAGGATGGCTTTGACAAGATAATAATGAACTCCTTCATAATTATTTGTTAAAAGAATCCAGGAAATGTATCACATAACATATTGCTTTCATTTAACTGTAGATAATTTGACTACAGTTATTTGAAAGAGATACATCAGAATGTATCTCTTTCAAATATGTCAATCAACCAACACAAAGTGTGTTTTCGAATGCATCAAAGTTTTATAAAACAGTATCAGTGAGTTAAATTATCTTATTCATGAAAACATTTTTTAAGTAGATGATGTTCTAATAAAATCATATCCCTTTATCTGTTGTAAAAATCTTTGTGTCATCACTGTAGAATGTAAAAATAACATTTAAAAATTTCTGCTGCTATAACTAAAAGGGGCCACCTTAAAATAAAGTACAAAACCATTCGTGCCAATGCTGGTGGTGCGTGTGTGTGTGTGTGCATGTTAAATAATTTTTACTACCCAAAATGAATTCTTCACATTTTAACACATTTATTTCAGGTAACTTTTCATTTCAGGGTACAGCACACAATGGGTACCTTTCAACACTATTCCCTGTGTATATGAATACAGAAATATTTGACTTGTGGCATCAAATAGTTATCTTGTGACTTAACAAGACAAAATTCACCACCAGCTATCAAACTAATCTTATCAGTAATGTAAACAAAATGACTTGTTGTATTTACTTGCCAAAATATAAGTAATAAAAAGTCACTGCCCAGGAGTAAAATTCCTTAGATCATGTTGCTATAATGTTAATTTTTTATCGTTTGGTTACCCTATCATCTGACTCTGATCTAGCTCCCATGAAAAGAAATAAAACAGCAACTGAGTCTTGAAATCAGAAAGAAAACCCCAGGGCATTCTGATTGTGTGATGCTTCTGTTACAGGGTGCATGTCATATTCTGGAAAACATCTTGAAATTGTTAAATCAAATGTTTGTTTGCAGTGTGAAAAGAAACAAAAACTTTATTCTGACATAACAATCTGCACTGATTTGATTAAATACACGTTAATACGTGTTCAAGTCAAAAAGTCATGCACTTATTCCAGTGCATTTCCAATCAGCACTGTTGTTATTGCTGATATAATGTGCTGTGCTTAGGTAATGAAAATGCAGGGAATCTCTCTATGTAAACTGTATATTATCTGACTGCTGATTAAAAATAGCTGTCAGCAGTATATGCTATTCAACCCAGCATACTGCTGCAATCCATATTACCTGACAAGAACCACTCTTGGCTTCACTGAAAGAAATCTGATTATCCTAATGCAGTTGTTTCAATACCAGCTCATTGGGGAAATTAAATTTCAAACAACAAAAGGCAATTTAGATAAAATCACACATAACACCTGATAGGCAAAATTGGTTTCTCTGTTATCTGGGTTTTCTGTAAAATGATCAGACACTTGAATGTTTTCTAAAATCAAAGCAGATTGCAGGTTTTTAAAGGGACCATGTATAGGATTTTGTTTGGTAGAAATAAGACAAGCAATTGACAGCAACCAGCATTAAAGTTAACTTTTACTTATCCCTCATCTTTAAACCAATCATTCAACTGTAACTTCAAGTTTTGGCAGGCTGATACTAATGCTTGTAGCACTAGTCACATTTCACTGTACAGTTTCCATTAATTTCCATTCCAACTAACACATCAGTAAATCCATGCTGAAAGACAGGAGGAAATGTGTATTGAGATATACAACCAAACAACTGAACAGCACAGCAAATTCTATATATTGTTCACCTTGCAGACAGTAAACATAAGTCAGTAGGTCACAGCACCTGTCATACACCATTACAGACTAATCTCTTTTGTTATCCCCTGTAGGTAAAGAACTACTGGCCACAATAGTGGCAGTAAAGTGGCTAGTTTGTTTGCACAAGCTAAACACACTGACCAGCCAGCATGGAGGCCTCCAGAAAAAAAATAACCAAAGACCTGCCATTCAAATCTTTCAGGTGTGACAAGAGCTCAGACTTCCTAATCTGAGGGGCATTCATTACCAACAGCTATCTGAGGTAAGAAGAGTGTCTGCATGGGTCCAACCAAGTGTCTGGCTCACTTCTGCCTCTACCCTTCAGCTGTAATTTTTAAGATGTAATATGTACTGCAAATGATGTATCGGGAAACCCTGAGGATAAGAACAACTGGAATCTTGTACACTGGCAATGGTGCATTTCCAGTAGTGTGATCTCACTTCAGTGCCATACTATTTTTACTAGACTGTGATTATCATTTTTTTACCAATAACTGCCATCCCCTGTCAATAACTTTCATCTCCTCTTACCTTTCCTGAAAACCCACACATGTTGCTGATTGTATCTATAAGCAACAACAGGAAATATTGCATTCTTCCAAATGGAGTCCTAAATTTTACACAAACCAATCTATAAATGTAACTTAAGACTCTTTTGTGAACAAATTGAGCTGTTTTTGTTAGGAATTTTCGATATCATTTTTCATTTAAAGAAATTAAACAGCCATTTTGTAATATTTTCAGTATTAAAGATTGAATGCTTCAATATGGACATTAAAAAGGTTCAGTTTAAAAAGTATCACAGAAGAAAAAACAAAGCACGTGCTGTATTGCCTCTGTCTGACAGAAACAAAATGATCTCTGAAGACATTGTACCATTCATGTATAAAAACTTACAGGTATCTGTTTAACCTACTTCCTTGGTAAAGTTCAACCATCTGCCCATACCCACAGGCTAAATTTAGCCAACATGCCAAAAAACTCCACTTCCCAGCTGTGAACACATCTTCAAGGAGAAATACTCCCCTGACTGACAGCCAGGTCAGTTTCCTCCAGAAAATATGAATGTTACACAGTTATACCTCACAAGTCAATTTGATCGCTAATTGTGACACCATTTGAGCCATCATGCGAGGCATTAGAGGGGCTTGGGACACCCTCTGATATCCGGGGCCCACTATAATACTTTATTCCTCTTCAAAATAAGTATAAAATTAAGTGAAAAGATACATTTTTTGCTATGTTTGATAATTACGTCATGGACATGGTGGCAATAGGGAGTCACCCAGATGACCCGTTATAAGTAGGTATGTATGGAGCACGGTTGGAAATGACGTAATTATTAAAGGTGGCTGGAATATAGCGCCGCTAAGGGCTAGAAAAGAATAAAACAGCCCACTATAATACTATACAAAATCACACTGTGAGCTTTCAACATTTTTGTAACAGACTACTGGAAAACCCTGTGGTCAGAGTGGGCTTGGGGTGGGTGGGGGCAAGGACAGGTTGTGTAATTTGTTAATCTGTCACTGATCAATAGTGACTTCAGTTAAATGAGTTTTTTTTTTTTTTTGGTTATATCCTTTAGCAAAAACTTATATAGTAATAACTTAATTATTTGGTCTTTTTAGGAACACACCTTTCAGTGTTATGTTCTTCTGCAAAATCAAAATGTACTATCTACATGTATGTGTCCTAATGAAATAAAGGTGATCACTAGATCTCAAACATCACTTCCTTATTCGAGTAAGTACATATATATATTTTCCCTTGTGATCTAATATCATTAACTTTCCTTTCACTACCTGCTCTAAATAACATGACTGTGTACAAATACGCAGCTTAAGCTTATGTCACGGGCCATGAAAAGTAAATGCACACAACATGGGAGAAAATCTATCAATTGCAAGCAACAGTAAACATATTTTGTAAGCTCACATGGAAGAGTTGCTTCAAATTATGTTTCGTTTACTTAATCAATCTGAGCTGCCCATGTTACCAAGTAAAATGCAATGACTGTAGAGGCAATCAATGTTTTTATCTCTTGAATCAAGGAAGCGTATAACATAGGGCAGGATTTGTGTATTTTTCACAAGAGAAAATTGGATATGCTCAATTGTTTAGACTTTTTTATCTTTTGGCTCCATTTGCTAACCTAAATGAAGAAACGTGTACTGGTGGTAAAAAAAAACTTTTGTGCCAGGATATATTTTCCTTTTTTCACATTTAAGACATGAAAAACAACTTATTTTCAAATAACTTATTAAATGCATCAGCCATCAGCTAACATAACAGGAAAAAGAGAACCTACTAAATATATGATACATTAAATGTCATCTTACCTCTAGAGCCCAAATGATAGTCCCAGCAAAACTTTCACTTTTTACTTATTCACTCGATCTAGTAATTTTCCATTGGCATAACTTCCCAACAAATGAGTTCCATTCAGAAACTCCACTTCCCTGTCATTTGTCAACAAGTCTGATGAATCTGCTCAAATCCAGACTCAGATCAATGATAAATCCTTCTGTATTCTTACATCCCAGGCATTAATCATGGATTTTACTCTGCAGTCTACAATGCCTTCCTTTCAAAATGTTTCTGATGATTACCTTTCTTTAAACTGCTTCAAACCCAACTTTTCCTGGTGCTCAGTTGTACAAAATCAGCTCACATTGATCCAGGAACACATTAAATGATCAATCCCCTAGCTCAACTCTCTCCTAATCAAAAACCCTAATAATCTTTGGCTGGGTTTTGTGTTTTGCCAACACTGATATCACATGAGTCGTGCACTTCATTATCTCTATGACCCCCCTCAAGAGAATACTGTACTAAACGCTGGCTGTAGGTTTCCTGTTAAACAAAAAGACCAGTGATTATCTATAGATGTACCCCAAATGTTATCTGTACCTGTGCCTCAATAAGTAGTTTGTGAAGTAGTCTAAACAATGGCATTTATCCATCTTCACTGATAATAGAATTCATAAAGTTCCTTTTCCTGTCTGCATGGAATGGGTTGGAACGACTAGCTTGGAATGAAGTGTACCTCATAATTAAGTTGTTATGATGTCATATTTAGTTTATGAATCAGACAACTACACAATCAAGGTAGTGTTAACTGAAGGCTATATATGAAATAATTTGTTCTTGTTTTGTTTTGTTTTGGTAATTTTAATTTTTGACAAAATTTTAGAGAAAATATTATGTGAAGATATTTGTGTAGACTAAAACTTTACTGATGTTATTATCTATGATGGGATTTTGTATCATATTCTAGCAGATACAGAGACTGTGGCTTCCCAGTCTGCTGCATTATGGTTTCAAATGAATTAATTAAACATACAAGGATATGACTCATCTAATAAATGACACTCAATTTTTACATACAGTAGATATATCACGTCAGTACTAGTATACTTTAAGTGTTATCTATATTATTATAAAATAAATTATAAACACAAATTTTAAAATAAGTGAAACGCTCATTGTAATGCTTTGGCTAAAATTATTTAAGCATTAAATATTATTTTTTTTATAGAAAATTTTGCATATTTCTCTAAACTACATTGCCTGCATTGTTGACATACCTCATTCCTTGTTGGACACTTCTTCTAACTATTCTTCAGGCCAATTTGCTTTCTATGGACTACCACCTAAAATAAATAAAAGCAATAAGTTTATGAGCTTTCTTAATTATCTTTCAGCATGGTCATTGCTACAAAATGCTTCTTAGCCTCTCAAAAATAAACAGTGACACACTCTATCATACATGTATCTATGATGATGCAAGAAAGAAATTAAATAGTAAAAATCCTAGAAAAAAACTTCTTCAATAAATTATTCAAATGTTAAGAAACAACACCAACAGCTGTGGCACTGCAACACCTTAATATTTCATTTCTTATCCCTATTTACTTACCCCTATTCCAGTTATTGTCATTCAGTTATTTTCACTTAAATAACTACCTTCTAAATGCTCATTATATTATCTTAATTACACTGCTGGTTTTAAATAAATGATATAGGCAATTGTTTCCATGGCCACTTACTCCTAGGTAATTAGTGCAATATCACATTTACACAAAACCAAATTGTGAAAAATCCCTCACGCAAAATCCCTCCCTGGTTTGCACTCATTTCAAATCAGGTTTGCATACAAGATGTCCCTGCTATAGTCTGTATAAATGTAAAGAGTCAGCTGACGTAATGCAATCAATTTCTTGTTTATTTCTTTGGCTTCTTCAGACAACAAACAAGACTCACTAGCACTGATACTGGAGCATCTCTGCTGCAGTCCACATGGCCAGTGTAAACAGTCCTTTCGAGTTTTTTTCTACCCATACAAAGGCCATGTATATTAGACTCAAACCCCATACCAACACTGGATTTTTATTGCTTAAGAACAAAAGAAAAACTGCTTAACCACATTAACACCCACATAAATATCAGAGTTGCCTAGCACCGAAGGCACCTTCTCAGAAACCTCTACAGTACTAGTGCTTCATGTACCCATAAAAAGAGCAGCACTGGAAATACACTGTGATGTGTTGCACTTTGTAAAACTGCACTGGCATACAGTATTTTTGCCACTAACAACAGATAATCATTTTTTAACTATACACTGTTTCATGTAGAACTATAAATCTTGATACATGGAACTGATGTGATGTATAAAATATGCTGCATGAACTGCCAAGTGTCAGTACAGAGACGGATAAAAAATTGCCAAAATAAACATCGCTGACATAACCGAAAAAAAAACATATTGATATGTAGTTAACAAAATCTAGAGAAATGTTTGTATTTGTAAGTCTAAAATAACATCAATATTGTCCAAACTACATTATAAATGAATCTGAATACAAAAGCGTTGCTAAATGACTGCCAAAATATCTGGTATTTCAATTATATTAAAAAATCTTATTAACTGCCAATAATGTATATATATACTTATAACACTGCCAAAAACAGACAAGGAAGGATTACTCAGCAGACTTCTATTGTTTTAAAGAACATCCTCCTAGCAACATGTGACTACAAACTTGGACAAGCTATGTTACAAATGAAAAAACTTTATATGTTGGGTTACAAATGGCAATATGCCGGCAGCTTATTGCAAGGTTTAGCAAAGTGGACTTCTGGGTTTAAAAGGTTAATTTTGAAAAAAAAAATTAATAATCAAAAGTCATACAAGAAGTTAAACAAAATAATTCACTGATTTAAGCAAGCTGTTTCAAGGAATTTAAATTATTTCAATCCATGCGAAGTTTTCACCAATACATAGCAAGAATTCATTTAAGAATGAAAATTCCTACACAGATTTCTTATTATTATAAAATAAAAGATGCACTACTAGGAATCGATTGTTTTTAAAGTAAACATGCAAGATTAACCTATTAAGACATAGATAACTATCCATGTCTTCAAACAACTCACCTGACAATATAAATGGTGGTGTGAACACCTTCCTAGCGGGAATGTTTGCAAAAATGTAACATTTACAATCTCCTATCCCACTGTCTGATACCAGCATCTCAAAATATCTCGTCTACCGAGAATACCAGCCTAAATATGTATACATACAGACAGATCGACTCATCATTAACATTTCATATTCTAGGTCAAAATCATATTCTTTCATCAGTCTCTCATGTAAACTAACAGACACTCATTCATCATAATTACCATGAATGCAGCACTGTCTTCATATTTCTTGTTACTTTGACTGAAGGATATTGCCATCCAACTCAAAGATATACTAGCGTACCTCATATCATCATTTTTCATCATCCCAAACAGCTTCCATTCTGTCATATGAATAAAAAGCCCAGCCACAAGTTCAATCATGCATCATTTTCACAAATATCCTAATACCACCAACTGTCAATGGACCAGCCTATCACAAGCAGCATCTCATCATGAATGTCTTACATTCTACAGCAAAACAATCTGTCATATTCAACAAAATAACGAATCGGAGGCCTTGGCACATGTTTAACAGTGCAATTCATTCATAGCAAAGTATGTATGCAACCTTACATATTCCTTCTCATTTAAATTGGCAACATATCAGCCGTCTTCCCTCTGACAAGACAGAGTCAATACAGTCTATACTGTAGAACAGAATGAGATGACAACAAACATTCCAAATTCTGGGCCAAAAACTCTCTCCTCGTTATGAATCACATGGATAAGACCACCAGGTACATCATAACATGTACATGTAAACAGAACTCCCATTCATCTTTATTTCTTACCTGGCTTCTTCAGTTTACCTTGCACATCTATGTACATCTGAACTGGAAAACTCCCTATTACCTGGGTGTGTGCACTCACCTCTCATCTAATACCGGTAAGTCCTACTGAGCACTAAATACTTCTAGACATATACCTGTACTATGAAGACACAGCATAAAGTCAAAGTTTCTCATAGAGACAATTCGGCCAACATTGGTCAGCAACATGTATTCAGCCAAACACAAGCACGCATGCACGGGCAATGTGCATGCACAAGCATACACATATTTCAACCCAGAGCCTTCAGTCCACCTGTATGCCTAAAAGCCAAGCATCCACCTGTTCTCAGAATAGTTTATCACCAAATATCTGATCCAGACCAATGCTTTGGTCAATGCATGGGTCATTCAGTGGTCAACATTCACCCACCACTGACAATTCTAAGATTCCAAAAAAAGTCCAAGTGTTAACTTAAATCTTCAATAAGGGACTACTAGTATGCAGCCCAATATAGTAAACTGCAGCGACACTTTACAGTACATACATTCTGACCCCCCCTTTTTTTTTTGTTTTCGGTCTATTTGTCTAGTTTATCCATCTCTGACCGTACATATCCACCAATAAATAAGACTCCCACCAATTTGCTTACCTATAGTACTTTACATACTCCGTTCCCTTTCATCTACATTCTTTGTCTTAGGCAGTGTTTCCATCCTTGTTGGGCCAACCTCATTCTCTTTATCATTGGTTCACAAAAGTAGGAAATTCATATCCTAAGCTGTCCTGTCTGTCATGGACCTCAGTCACGGCTGTTAAATCAATGCCTTCCTTTAATGAGCAAATCATAAATGGAAGGCCTGACGCATCAGATGGGAGGTACTAAGTTTGATAGTTCCAACTCGACTAGAAATACAATATTTGTGTGTGTTCACAACAGTTTCTTACAGAACAAATCAGATTTGTACAATACCATGTCCCACTTCAGTGTAACCCAGCAGGTTCTTCTTTTTCCTTTTTTTTTTCCTTTTTTTTTCCTTTTTTTGCAACTATCAGACATAAAAAATAGGATTGGGATAACTTGCTGATGCAAGTTACTCACCTTGTCCACTATTATGGCCACAAATCAAATGGGCATACTGCAAAGTAAAGCCACTTGAGTTTTTTCAATAATCCTTTTATCTTTAAATAAACCAAGAGGCTTTGTTTTGCTGCCATGGTACATGATCACTGCTGCATTTCAGTGCAGGAAGCATGCATTCCTGCTTTTTCAAAACAATTAATCTAATTAGGACTAATACAATTACCTAAACCTACCCAGCATTGTGAGCAATATTATCTTCAATGGCTTAACTGGTGCTAATAATTCCAAGAAATGTAAACACCTGGCAGTTCACAAGGGCTCTGACATCTTACATGGCACCAACATAATAAACACTCTTTTCCGTCTGAATTCAGTTCTATACTTTAGCCCACGGAAATAAAGTCCAAATGGGTTCTAGGTATCTAAAACCTCTTTCTGTCTGTCTTCTTTTTCTTCTTAGCTCAAATGACGTTTTCTGACGTCATGGGCAACTTTGGTAATTCACTTAAGTGTCCATTATTTCAACTTTATACAAGAGAAATGTCAGAGACATCAGCTGAACATTCTCTAAAACAGCCTTACATTTTACCATCAGCTTCAGAGTATTGATAGTAACTGACCTCTACCGAGCAAACAATCACCGATCACTGTTACCCTGCCAGCTGACTGGAAAGGCATAGGCGTACTGATAAAATATACGAGTTTTCAGAAAACACTGAAACTTGGGGTACTCCAAACAGAACTTACCTAACACAGACCCAGTTAGGTCAACTAATTCTGTGACCTGAAAACCAAATCAAACAACCAAATCAATCTCCCTGTAATAGATAATTCACTATCAACCCAAAATGGGTTTAACCTATTGACACAGTGCTCTCATTAACCCCCAATATTGTACCACCAGCAATTCCTAAAATGCTATCTGATTATGTTACGTCACTAAACAAAGTATTGATGAATGCTCTGGGCTACATGTACAGGCATAACCAGACCTTCTAAATACATTTACATCCAAATAGCCCCACTCAAGTGCACAAAAATATTATTCCTGCAATGAGGTCATAGCGTAGTATGTCAGATGGGCTGTTCTTTTCTAATCTCTTGAGATCTTCTCTCATAAGACCACCATAAAATGGGCAACAGCAAATGATCAATTTGAACTGCATGTACTTCTGGACATAATATGGGAAATCAATCTGACCTTGACAACAATATAGTGGCAATAGGGAGATGCTTCAGGCACGTACAAGCAGTTTTACTATCATTTATGTCCAAGGTCATTGACTTATCAATATCTGCTTACTTTTTAAGTTTTCTCAATGTACCGGGTATTATATATAGTATATATATCCTGCAGGGAAATCTGCAGATTTATTCAGGATGTTTCTTTTGATGATTCATCCTTTAGTATATGTCTCCAATCACAAGCACTTAGAACCTGAACATGGCAATCAGTTGGAGAAGCAATTCCAGACAATCAAATATTTATACTATATGTAGTAGGTTTATTTCATCAGTACACTTCCTTTTTCTAAGCAACTATTACTGAACAAATCCTGCTGGAATAAAATACAATTGCCTTAAACAAATACATGTAATCATATGGATAAATTTTTAAATAAATTTAAGTAATACCTATTTACAAGACTCCATTCTCAAAATTGCAGTCTTACTCTGGTTATCATGTATATACATAAATAAAAACACCAATATATTTTCTACAAGAGAAAGTGAGCTTCAACCAAAACCAAAAATCAAAACCATCTAAAAGAATGAATATGAATCCCCATACTCTTGAAATATTTCTACTGGAGCTACCCTTTAAAGAACATATACCACTTGTACTGACCTCCTCAAAAACTCTCAACTCATCAACACAGCAACTGTTTAATATGACACAAGCATAATTCATTCACTTACATATCTTTGTAATAACTAACCTAAGAATGACCTCTTAAACTGTGACAATCAGTTCTCACCTTATTAAACAATGTGTCTGCTGCTGCAAGCACTCGTGTGCTGCTCTGTGCCAAGATGGCTGCCTTGTTTCAACTTGCCAACCAGCTGTTAGCAGTGGTTTCAGATTACTCTCTTGTACAGAGTTCCAATCTTAATGAATAGAATCCACCTTTGAATAACACATACAGAATGTGTTCCTGGTAAAAGGAAAATGTTCTAACCCGGACAGGTCAATTTCTTTTTTCTTTTAATTATGGATACTGTTTTGGATACATGTTTGAGTCAAAGGTAATTTCCTAAAAAGATAACATATTTAAACCTACACTAGTACAGTATCAGAATAAAAAACTAATTATTAACATATGGTGTATTAAAATATGTTACAACTAGGGATAGACTCTTTAATATTTCTTTTTTTTAAAACAGGACCATAACTCAACAAAAAAGCAGTAAAAAAATAGTAAATGAACTATCCCAGAAACAAAAACCCAGCTGTGCTTGTGGTTAACACAGCCAGTTGTCTGACATTACCCCCACTGCAACAAGGATTATTTCAACAAGTGGGTTGGGTCTATAATTTATTGTCTGAACTAAAAGAAACTATGATGAAATGCTGAATACACATATTTACACAATATGCCATTAATTACAAAATATACTCAACACTGCTTGGTGCTAAAAACTTAAAAGGAATCTTTGAAAGCAGTTCTCCAATACAAACAGATGTTTACTGAAACAAATTTGATCTGTACGGTATCAATTAGACTTGAATCAAAAGAACAAGAAGTGACAATCCCCACCCCCACCCTCCCCCACCTCCTCCAAAAAACAAGATTTAAAACATACTTCGTTTCTACAAAAGGATGTTTGTTTTTCAATTTTCTGTTAAAAAAAAACAAAAAATAACTTTGTGAACTTTTTAAAGTTTAAATTGTTCCTGTTCTGGAATTCCAGGCTATCGCATTTGTATCTTATCTCAAGTAAATCAGCTTAGCTTTT
This sequence comes from Lingula anatina, assembly GCF_001039355.2. The sequence goes on along the minus strand of NW_019775414.1, from coordinate 113,073 downwards.
ATTTTGTTATGTCAAATTGTACAAAGTCTAGACCAGGGCTTATTTTGTTCACATATCTTAAGTTATAAGTGGAAGAGTGATAAATAGGGCTTGGATTTCCTATTTATAACACTGCATGGCAGGTGAACTTCTGGTTCATATATGGAATGAGGCAGCAAATTGAATTTCAAGTGTACCACTTGTTGCACAAAAAATTTTATAGCAGATTTTTTAGTCGGGTTTTTTTGTGTTATGGATATCATGGACCTTAAGAACACGAGTTTGAACTTTTTTACCCAGTTATGCCTTAACAAAAAAAACTGATTCAAAAAATATTATAATGCTTACAGAAGCTATCACCAAAAAATAATTTTCTTTGAAAAAACATTCTTTTCAACTTGAAAGTACTACAAAATTAGAACAGCAACTGCTTTACAAATCTATCTAATATTAATTTATCTCTAAAAGACAGTAATCTATACCTTCGGATTTTACATGTAGCTTTTGTTCCCCCCCACCCCCCCACCCCCACCCCCAGACAGCATGAAGTTAAACTAGATATTATTCTGTATTGTTTCATCAGTTTTAAGTCAAGAATCATTTTCCTAAAACTGCTGTCATATCCTCTACATAAAGATATTTGTTAAACTATTGTTTTGAAAAGCTGTTACCAGCCAAGCCACAACTGCTCACTATATTCATCATGATAGTATGCTACAGAAAACAAATGAATAGCGCAAATGTAAAAATGTTGCCTTTCCCACATAAAAAGAAAAATCTCCTCCCCAGTGTAGTCTATTTTTGAAACAATATTTTCACAGGGTGTTTTTTATTAAAGCTCCATGTGGCACATCAAAGACATGTCGGTATATTTTACTTCACATTTTCCATTAAAAAACAATTTGCACTTATAACGCTAACATGTTCTTTCATACTAAACCTTATATCTATTCATTATAAATCCTAATTCTTTAAACCTGAATTTAAAAAGTAGCACTCACCATAAAAATGTGCATAAAACATGAAACTTTGGAACAGAACATTAACAGCTAGTTCATATTTAACTTGAATAAATATCATTTGACCTTTTTTCCAGTAAGTTCCCCACTTGCTTAGTTCATCATTAACATTTGTTCTTATGATCAATATCTAACTATTTGGCAAATTATTACAAAACATCACTGAAAACGATTGATAATGCACAGTTTTGGACTGTCTTCTGGCAATAGTGCACCTGATGATAACGTCAATTTGTCTAAAACACCTCCAGCTAGATCAAACTGAATTTTCAAGGAATATCCCCTTAATTCCCAATATCCGTAACAGACTAATTAACTAATTAAGTTTTCTGATGCAAACTGCAGGCACCAGATCCATTGTTTTTTCCCCTCTTTTCAAGAATATAACTTCAAATTCAATTATTGATACACTAGTGAACAGTAGTCAACAGCTTCAATTTGTTCACCTAAATCAATTACAGGTATCATCAGCACCTTTTAGGCCTGTATTAGCATAGACGGAAACCACATCAGTATTTATTTAGTAGGCATCCATTTGAAAGGTAGAATCAGTAAGGTTGAACCTTAAATTTGCCACAATCTGCAGGTCATATTTCAATATTTTGAAGTAGAGTTTTTTTCAGCTGCAAAAACAATACTTGGCCATGTAAAAAAATCTATATATCCATTTTTTATGAATTGAGATGGAAATTGAATCTGTTTCAAACTATTTCATATCTTATTTAATACACAGCCAATGTGGGTTAATTAAGAGAAGGATGGATTAAGTTCAAATATATTCGAAAGACAACCACTATATATGTATGTTCAATTAATATTTGACTTGTTAACAGTTCAGGTTTAAGAAAAAAATCAATGTTGTCCTGACTCCCAAGTCCACATTTTACTCCTCACTTCACAAATAACCTTCCAGACTGACAGCCATGAAAGGTAACACCACTCAAACAATCCTGGGACATTTCAATTGAAAGAATATTAGGTGTTGTATTCTGAAATCAATATCTGTTAAAGATCCTTGCAGTCTTGTGACAAGCACTTTTAAATCAATTTATGTAACCCAGTCCAAATATAATACAATTGGTGTGTTTACATTAAAAAAAGAAAGCCTTTAACTTTGTTTATTAGATATTTACAGGGCAGAGGTATATACTGTCTTTATGTAGTTGTGTTTATTCCAAACTGCTAGATCCGACTTCTTAATTTTTTGTCCTTATTTTATGTCTGATTAAAGACTGAACACACTAAACACATTTTTTCTACCACATTTACCACTGGCTATCTAAATTGATCAGACACCTAAAATATCATAGGTCTGTACAGTTGTCTGCACTTCTTATAGATACTTATATGTCTTTTTCATGATCCATGGTTTTGTTAATTTTACTTGTTACTTCGCAGACCATTTGATACATGTTTATGACCGGACATGAATCTGTGACAGACATTGGAGCATACGAAAGAAAATTGCTAAACATGGTTTCTGTTGCTAAATGTTCAGTTATCAATATAGTCAACTGCATTTGAAACATTAGGAAATTTAATTTTCTTCTATTTTCACTAAACGATAACTGAAAGAGAAAAAATTGCTCTTTTTTTTTTACTAAACCTGTTACATTCAATCATATAATCAAATCATTGTAAACCAACCAATAATCATACAATTTATAATTTCCATTTCAGCAAACAATTCAATGTTCACTGATTTTGTGGCCAATTATAAACTTCTGAATGAAAAATCACTTGAGAGTTGCTCTTTATTTATGATCAATAATTCCTCTATCACCATGGTAAGCCAAGTGTCATCTCAATGTTATAACCACAGGATTAGCCCATACCACTCCATGCTGTCATCTTTGACATTGAGAGACAATGTTATCTATTTGCACAAGACTTCATAGTCAGTCTAGTACATGGATGATAAGCATATACTAAGAATGAGGTAATGAGTGTACAGTAAATAACTGTAAAAGTGCTGAGATTACGCCAAGTATAGGAATGTAGAAACAGTGTGTGGATCTTAACAGTTTTCAGAATGCATAGTTTTAATGTAAATCATGTTTAAACAATATAATTAAATGCACAGACTAGGCACATGAAAACCCTATACACTACCTGATGGATATGCAAATGCAATATTTTCATACATAAAACAAAGAGTGACTGCTCCCTGGTGTCTTCTTTACTACAACATTATCTGTTTGCTGAAACTGTTCATCCTATAGCCTATGCAAATACCAAGACCCAAGATATACAAAGCTAGTCAAAAGATCTTTCCATTTGCCATCTCTGAAATTAAGAGGCAAAACCTCCTGTTTGCATGAACTTTACTACCTGAAGTATATGCAAATATTCTATGCATATTTGTTATGGGTTCACTAGGTGCTCAAGTATTGTTTGCAATACAGAATGCAATACAGTGATAAATCACATATATTTTTGCAACAGATAATTATCTATAGAAAGAAGGTGTCAAAAGAGGTTTATGGGTTTATTTTAGTAATGCATACCCTGCACCCATGGGTCATTTGAGTGACTTACAAGTACTTTGTGGCATTATTAAGAGGTATACTGCAACATTTTGCATCTTTTGAAGTGAAATGCTGGAGATAAATGAATTCATATTGAAGTTTGAAATATAAAACGCTCCTCTGAAGTACTTGTCATAAAAAAGTTGGAAGAGATATCTGATATGCCTATGCATTCACATAGACTTATGATTTTAGATCATTTTAATCATACAAGAGTATATGCAATGAATCATAAATACCTTTATCTCTATCCTTGAATGACGAAGGAAACAGCTTTTATATCCAAAATCTCTACACACGCTGCATGCTTCCCAGGTGTGGAATTAGATGGAGAGAAATGTGAGGGGGAAAAATTAGATACAGACTGAGTATAAAAGTAAACACCCATCAAACATCCTTCTCTTTTCAAAATTCTGGCTCCACCTCTGATGTCAACAATGCTTTTACCAATCAAATTAAAGAAATTTTTTCAAGTTAATGATCACATATGCAATAAATTTCTAAACTTGATATCCACAATGTCTACCATCCCTGTTGGCCACACCATTCCATGAAAGTGTTATCACACTTTTTATCTACCCTGCAAGTCGAGTAATTTGCATTATTTTCATGCATGCTTGCATGTTTCTGTCATAGCACAATAAGTTCACTCCCTTGAATGCATTTGCCTCTACTCTAACAACATATATAGATATGGCTAAAAGGGTTTTTTTGTTGTTGTTTTTTTCCTATTTCTATACCTCTTATTATATGAATGCAAACATCAACATATATATATATTACACAGCTTATCTTACGTGCCAAAAACAGGTGATGTTATACATAAAAAAAAAGATACACAATTCCAAAATGTTTTTTCTTACTGAACACTCATCTCCCTCAGGTTTGCCAAAAAGAGAAGCCTGTGACTAATTCTCTGTAAATTGCTCAGTTCTTTTCACAACTGATACCTGATGCATGAGATAATATTCATTTCATCATATTCTGGAACTGCTGCTCACACTAGATTTTTTTCCTTTTCTTCATCTATAGATCATAACCATTATCCATAAACTCCAATGGGAACATGTAAATAACACAATAACTAACAATGTAAATATTGAGTGTCAAGACACAGAACATACTGCTTTCTATGAGTACATGTCCATACACGTAAATATGGTTTCTACTTTCTATCCCCTATTCTTTATAAAACATTTTATTAATCTCGATAACACCATGGACATTTTCATTCACAAAGCTCACAAATCAAACTATAGTGTATATGTGATGAAACCTAAAAAAAGTTGTCTCTCTGGCGTTCAGCCAACATGAAAAAAGAGACATCAAATAAAAAGATTATTCTCTATTTGCTTTAAATAGCTTCAACAAACAGAGGCAGCTTTACTACATTGCCTGTGGAGATGAGTTCACTAGTCTTGTTTGGTGTATGTTGTGTGTTGTTAGCATTCCTCTCACTTTCCTATACAAACACCTTATCCATTGAACAACAAAAGGTAAATCTTGCTAAATGGAGAGCTGCTGTTTCAGTAAGCCAAGGTCATATGAAATAAAGGAGTTGCCAAGGCTCTACACCTGTACTTATATGACACAATACTGCTCACAATATGCATAGACTGGCAAAAAAACTGTCCTATCATTTATGTATCATTATCCATTGAGATGAAGAAGTCTTTTGTAGCCTTAACTGCTGCTCCATATGAAAAGTTCAGATAAATGCATCACCTGTATACAAGTAGTATACTCCTATGAGACTGACTAACAACTATCTTTATTTCACATACAAAAAGCACATCTAATAAGTTGATAATTTACTTAGATGTACCCTTCAATCTAGTCTACAATCAAACAATGTACATACCGTACACAAACACTAACAAATGCACCATGCAATATGAATTCAAGATGTATCACACAATTAATACTGAACTCTATAAAATTGTTGTAATAGGTCCCTTCAGGAGCAAAAACCTTTTAAGATGTACCTGTAAAAGTCATACAATCATTTTATTAGTTAACTGATAATGGAACACGGAAATAACCATTGTTTTAACCAATTGCTATGTTCTAATACCTACCAATCATAGTACACAATTCATAACCACAAGGCCATATTACACTTCGTTACAGATAAAATATATACACAAATCTGCCTGTCCTATATCCAAAATAGAATGACAATAGCAATTAAAAAATAATCTTCATCCATCCATTACTATTGACACAGATTCAATGCATAATAACTTGGTTCATGTTGCTCCAGATAATTAAGCCATATATAACAAAAACACTCCAGATGAATTGGAGTATATAGATTAAACTGATCAACATGCAGCCACACCCACCAATACCTGGACAGATGCTGTGACACTGCATATGACTGCATGGCAATGGCCACGCAAATGAGATATCAACTGCACAACAGACCAATGATACACAGAAGTTTTCTACCTGTTTAAGTCTCACCACACCACTCGCACACAAAAGCAACCTACCTAAATCTACACTGTATAACCCTGAAGTGCTGCCTGGTTGATGCAGTAATCAGTTCTTACTGTTCTCTCCTGTGCTTAAAACCTCACATAGGGGAATAAAGACATTACCATCCACTTCCACTTGTTACACGGCTTGTTCTAGTAGTGCTCTCCAAAGAAGATCAATACAAATGCATGCCGCTTAGGCTGCAGCCTATAGGAAAGATACACAAAACAAAAAATCAATAGAACGTTCAGCCGCTATTACACGCATGCAGCTTAATTTCATCCGTGTTATTTGTCAGGCCAACAAAGTCTGCTGTTACTTTCACAATGGCGCAAGGTGTTAAAGTCTCATTGCAGTTGCCTCTAGGTCATCTTTTTTAAATAACATGAAATATCATTTGACATTATTACTAAATTAAAAGATTACACCCAGCTGTTTGCGATGAGTTTTATTTAACCCCCACCCAGGAAATGTGCCAATTAACATGGGAATACCTAGGAAAAAGAGGCATTATTGTAAAAAGAAAAAGCAAAACGGAAGAAAGTGAAAAAATACAAAAAAACTAAAATAAAAAATTATAAAACATTACATGTCTACACAAAGGGGGCATCTCGATTGTCCGAAGGTTCATTGGTCCAAAAAATCGTAGCATTTTCATCAGTTTTTTAATCAAGGGTTCGTTAGTCCGAAGGTTTTATAGTGAACATTCGGACCAATGAACCTTCAAACTATTGAACTTTGAGACTATTGCTATGGCCCCCTACACAAATCCTTACTTGAAAACATCTACATGTACCTCGATTGTGCACAGTGTACAATGTATGTCTTGCACTGAAAATGACTGGTTGACCGAGACCAAAACCTTGCTAGTGACTAACAGTGCAATTTTTTTTTTTTTTTTGGAAAAATTATTTGCAACTGCTGTTATTGTAATTGTCAACCCGCATTCCAGGCCTTTTTAGTCAAGCTGTAAACACTGATTATTTACTGCCTGGCTGATCTAATAATTTTTCTACAGAGGTCCCCCATTTCAGTGAGTTGAGCAGGACATGTATAGCCAATTTCACTTAGAAGGCTCAATGTGTGGTTAAAACATTACATGTATATTGTTTTTCATATGTGCATGTTTTACAATCGTGCTTAATAATCTTATTATTGTCTTTATGAAAAGAGAAAGTAAAAATTAGTACGAATTAGTTAAATATAAGTATGAAGATGTCTAGAAAGCAAGTTTCTATCTTGTCAGTGAAACCATATTAACATGTGCACCAGTACATATGGTTTTAACAAGACTTCCTTATTTGAATTAAATAAACAGCAAATGATACAAGACAGAAAAAACCAAATGTTTCATCTCTTACCTTCTTTTGATTCTGTCTCAGCAGGTTTCAGCTGTATCTGGCGATTTAGAACTACTACAGGGTACATGTACAAATGTTTTTCTTGAAAAAATTGACAAAAGAAAAATTCTTTAGTAATGTATAGTATATTCTTGTCTGTGTTACCCAGTTTCTTAAAAGAATATCTAAGTGCACGCTGCATGAATTAGATCTAAAATTCCTTATCATCTTAAAAAATTGACCAAAAAAATGACACAGTGACAGTGTGGTCGGTGCCTTTCAGAAGGGACAAAGGATCCACATCATTTAACATTTGTGTTTGCCCCCTCTGGTTTTTCGTTTAAGTCCAATATTAAGGAAAAAATTGCGAATATTTCAGAAGCATATTTAACAAAAACAACTATAAATGTACATACATGTTTAGAATATATATATATCACCTTTTCATAAAGTCCAGCGATAATACGGCTGTTCGTAAAATGTGTCGTGTGAACTTCGTTTTTCCGCCATGTTCATTGTTGTCGTCTTCTCTGTCACATTCGATTTCCCGTGAACACAATGGGCAGATATATATATATATATATATGATGAACAACTATCGCAATGTCGAGCCATCAGTTGAAATGCAGCGATCGATCAACGTGCAATCTGAGTCTTCAATAAAGTTGGTAAGTTGACGTACGCAAAGATCACATCCAACAAAAGACAAATTGTCGTCTGCTGTAGTGTCATACGGGAAATTTCATAATGGAACTAGGGCTACTGGAGGGTCCCATTTGCGGGGGGGGGGGGGTAGTGATCACAGTTAACGAGAAATTAAATCACTTCACAAATCTCAGTAAATAAGAAAAATCCATATCTCACAGATAATGCCAGTCGAAAGTCCTGAAAATCCTCACGAAGAGCGAAGAATAAAAAGCCGCATTCCCAAGTCACGGGAATGGGGTGCTTCACGGATCACGCTTAATAAAATATGAATGTTTTAGTGTCCTGAAATTAGCGAGAGATGTTTATTAATTCCGTTCCGAAAGAATTTTTTAAAAATACAGGGTCGTAGCCTCCGGGGGGGCAGGGGGGGGGGGCAGCTGTCCCCCACCCTGGGATTTGAGGTGCAAAAATAATAATAATAATAATCGCAAAGGTAAAAAAATAATTGCAAAAAAATTTTACGAAATGAAGTCCAATTGGCGCGTTGTGTTGAAAAAATGACTGTACTTATGGCAAAATGAACCCACAATTTCTGACTTCTGATTGAGCAATAAATAACAGTTAAAATGCACCAGAATGCAGTATTATACATACAGTTTTTAAAAAATTTCCACACCGTGGGAGGGGGACACCCCTCCCACCCCCTCCCCCCTCGGGGGCTTCGCCCCCTCGTGTCCGCTTACTGCCCCCCTGGCATTTTTCTCACGCTACGGCCCTGAAATAGTGCCGTTTGCAGTAGGGGAATAGGCCTACGGGAAGTAGTATCAAAAACAGTGCAATGGTAATCCATTTTACCATTTTTAGTGGACCATTTGGTGGCGAGATTTCGCTCGTTATACTGAGTAGGCCTAACTTGAAAAATTAATGTTATACTACCATTTTAAAAGCTTTGACATTTAAAGGTAATGTCCACGGTTAAATATTTTGTCATTATCTAAGACTTAGAGGATACCTATGAAACCAACAAAGGATTTTTCACAACAAAGGTTTTCTTTGCAACTTGGCCAGCGACAATGCGTCATAATCAAAATCTCGTTACAACTTTGAATATCCCATGGAGACGTTACATGCGCAGAAGACAATAGATAGATAGATAGATACGGGATCGAGTTGCGTTGCAGCAATACTTTATCTGTATTCGATATATTTAATTACTTTTGCGTGAGTTTCGATTCAACATTCGAAATGTCGTGTTTTGAACCTCTTACAAATCGGTTGACAAATGCTATTAGGATTGCAAGAGGGCGTGTTGGCCATGCATATCAATATGTGCGACAACGGCTGAGAAGAAGGCGCCCCCGTGTTGGTGTAGATCCACAAGGAACAGTAAGTTATTACTTTAAAATATTACTTTAAAATAAGCGAACAGTGTAATTTGAATATGCAAACCCATATTGGTTTCTAATCTTACTAAAAATCAGTTACGCATTTATTGATCAAATGAAATATTTTCCTTTAATCCTTTCTGTTTCTTGCTTTTCTTTCTGTTTATCTTGTCAGAGCTGTCATTTCATCTTAGTGTCAGCAAAATTTCACTTCTTTAAAATCTTGCTCCTTAAATCTTAACACACACCTATCCCCGTTCAAAATTTGGTACTCGATAGTTTTAAGTTTTAATTCTTCGACAGTGTTAAAATTTTAGAAGTTGAAATAAGAGTTTATAGATCAAGATAGTTTTTTACCTATCGCCTAGTTTTTCACCTTCCTCCGATTATCAGTCTATCGGAACTTGATTTGTCTGAAGTAAACTTTTTCTGAACATGTTGCTTCACGTGTTTGAGTTTATAGATCAAGATAGCTTGGTTTTTTACCTTCCTTCAATTATCAGTTAATCAGGATTTGGATTCTCTGAAGTAAACTTTTTTGAACATAATTGCTTCACATGACTGTTTCCATGTATGAGTGACGAACTTGAAGAAACACTATTTTTCCATTTGTTAAATTTATACATCTATTGAAATAATGTTATGAAATCTACATATCTTCCATAACGATTAAAAAATTTTATATTCAGCACCCTCCAGTCCGCCCCCAGCAAGGCCGACTGTCAAAATTCAAGGACGAGTTGTCCAACAAGAGGACACTTAAAAAAGCTGGACTGCAGACTGTGGGAAAACCACAGGAAGGAGCATCTGGGACAGCGTGGGAGCTTGTAGATAAAGATGCCAGGCCAAAAACAGCCATGCCAAAAAGGTAAAAAAAAAAAAAAAGAGTATTCTGACATCATTTTCGCTCTCTCGCTCTCTTTGCGTGCTTGATTTTTTTTTTTTTATGGTCTGTCATTTTTATTTTTAATCTGTACTTTTCTTCAAATAATTTCATCCCATTCCCTTTTTCCTTTTCTTTAATTTCAGACTAGGTAGACCACCCTCTGCAATAAAGAAAGGTGCAGAGGAATTTAAAAGAAGGGAGGAAGCTGCCATCGAACGCCGCAGAGAAGCAATGCTTCAACAGGCCGCTGCAATAAGAAGAAAACTTGGCAAAGCTGCTGATGTAATTAGTTTTTTTTCTCATGAACTAAAATTCACTCATTTAGGTAATTTTAGTAAATGCAGATTTAAATGAAGAGACGCGTTGAAGCACTTAACACACTTAACTAAACAGAGGTAAATGAGAGACATTAAATTAAAATGTATTTTGTATTTTTGTAATGAACAATTAAATTGCAGATAGAACAGAAAACAAGCTGTCTTATTTCCTTATCTAAGGTCCCTCGTGTGAAAGCGGTGCGCATAGCAACCAGGCAAGAAGCTGCCTTAGAGGCGTACAACAAGAAACATGAGAATGCCGCTAGGCGGCACCAGGAGCTCTCTGATAAGAACAAGGAGGCTCTGGCTAAAAAGGACATGAAAAGACAACAGGTAAACAACCCAACGTGTTTATTCCCATTTTTAAATGCCTTTTGGCGTTTTATACCATTTAAAACCTGCAACCTAAAGGTGTTTAAAATGCTATATGTATGGACAGAAATAATTAGAGGTGCAGACGAGAAGCCAAGAGAGTTTTATCTAGAGATTTTGAAAAACGTGAATACAACTCTATACTAGAAAGGATCTTTAACACTCTCATAATGAGAAGACATAAAAAGAACTGTGATAAATGCGGCATCATTTTTCGCAGATCCTTCAAAGAAAGTCGGACAGGGAAAATGCAGCTGCCAAAACAGTTTCGTCTTCTTCTTCTGATGATGATGATGATGATGATGACGGCGAGGAAGATGAAGGACCACTTGGCGCATCAGCCATTCTAAAACCTGCCTTTGTCCCATTTCAAGGCGAGCAATACAGCTCTGACGAGGATGAAGCCGTTCCTTCTCCAGCCTCCCACCTGGGGCGTGGCAACTTGCCATACCAGGGTGCATTGGCCGTGCCTCCCCCAAGGAGAAATCTTCCAGCACGTCTGCCCCGTCTTGAATATCCTAGTTATTCTAGTGCCGCGGCTCCACTAACAAGTGTGGTCACTAGCAGCCAGAATGGTGGCATTGATTACCCCTGGAGTCTGAGCGACCTCCTGCAAACCGACCAACCAGAAGCACGCATTATTCACGTGCACCAGAGCTCCAACTGTGCGGATGCTAAACCAGATGACAACACCCATGGTAAGAATCTTGCGACAGTAAACAAATAATTTTTCATTGTAGAGTTTTAATTACACTGAAATTGTAAGCGCGTGGAGAATGAAACTAAATCGTGTTTCTGGTGAATCCCGACCGTTAATTAACCTCTTTTTCTATTTATTAACAGCGTCCGCTGACAGTGCCCCTGGGAGAGATGGGAGCTTCACCATGCCACGCCCCTAAAGTCGCTGCCGTGAGAGGGCGCAGCGGTATCTGGGATGAACAACCACCTACTGATTAAGACCTACAGTGATTAATTACCCCAGAGATAGCGCATGGGCTCATATAAAAACATTTGGACAATTTTAAAGTCGCTGTACACAGTATTTCCATTGATATAATTCATTGTTAAATTTAAGTTTAATTCTGTTTATTTATTTTTTTATCCAGGGTTTGACAATTGCTATTTGCTATATTTAAGGGGTATTTTTTTTCGTTTTAATTATTTTTATCGGGTTATGGGGTGGCAGAACGAAATTTGCAGAATTGGAAACGATCCTCTGGCACACCGTAAGAAGTTGTAAGATCGTGAGTCCCTGGCGTGGATGAAATATGCCCGTAAACTCACCAACTGCACATCTGACCCTGCCACATCAAAAATTTTAAGGGAATGTTTATTTATTTATTTATTTATTTATTTATTTTTTTTTTTTTTGTAATAAGCACCAGATTTGTTTCAATCAAAGAACATTTTTTCTAATTGTTATGTATATATATATATAGTTATTGATCAGTGTCCTCTTGTATGTAGATGTTTATTGATTACATGAATTAATTATTGAATTAATTACTGGAATAAATCTTTAAAAATTTTGAACAAGACGCTCTTTTCTTCAACTGTCTTTGCCATGTTTGAATTGCTTAAAGTATTTTCTATTGACAATCTATGGAATTTGACAGTTAAAGATTAATCGTGAGAAAATTGCTTTTTTGAAGGAAAAATTTGGTTCGGTTGGGAAATCCCGGGTGGGATACTTCCAAGTGCAAATCTTAATCTCATTTTATCTCATATGCTAGCCCTTTACAAAATAAGGCTCATTAGAAGCCTTTACTCTTATCTTATTCATCATTATAGTAACATGACTCCTGCCTCGCAAAGAGAATATTCGGAAATAACTAGAGCATGGGAATAATTACTTAGTCATTCTATACACAGATCGTATTGTTATCCGGCGTTTAGTATGAAAAGTGAACTGAATGTGCTACGAGGCAGAACGCGTCAGCATCATTTCGCCTACTCTAGTGCTGACACTAACACTGGTTAGCTCAAAAAGTACACAGAATGACCACATCATGGGAAACATAAAATAGGCTGGCTAACGCATGACTTTCCATGTAAAATGCGGGTCAGTGACGGAAATTGAAATGAACTTATATGGCGCTGTTCCTCAGAGGAAATTGATATTTTATCCATGCTCTCCTGGCTTACAAATAACACTTTACCTGTAGGTAAAAAAAAAATGAATCTCCTCTTTAAAGACGGAAGAGTCAAATGGATGAAATGTGTGTTTTATTTCGTAGCTGTTTCTCTCATCGTATTCATGATTTTGATAGTCTGGCTTATTCCATGGGCGGAGGATGGGTATTTGATCCAAAGCAGAGGTGAACTACCTGTAGCATCGGATGGATCCACCAATGCCGACTTAACGCGATTTGGCCCGGCTGAAATGTCACAACTGTACCACTACTGGTCAGAAGCATCTTATCCAGGAAAAGTATCAGATCTGTCCAGTACTTCATCCTCAGATTATACACGATACCATTCTGAAATATCGCGGCGTAATTTTGTCATTAAAATGACCCGGCTTCATTCTAACCCAGATGTGCTGACTTTTGTGATAAAAGAGTATCTCAAAACAGAAAACGCAGACTTCCGCAATGTCACCTCACGTGGAGGGAGCTGCTTTAGAATTCAAGCGGTAGGAGGAGAATGCTTAACCTGCACGGTAAGGGACTTTCTCAACGGCACTTATGTTGCTCAGTGTCCTAAAATATACACCTGTGTAGACATCACTGTTCATCTGGACTATATACGCTTTGAGGCATACAGACACCATGCAGATGCTAATACCGCATGGCCAGGGCGCATTCAAAAAATTCTGAAGATATACAACGGTGTGTGCCCAATTAGTCTCACTGAAATGAAGAGTCTTCAAGTAAAATACAGCGGATACTTGACAGATTATTTACGTGGACGATGGTGGAAAACTAACGGAACTTGGAGATGGGGGTCGGAAAAAGGGTCGTTGCTGCCGTATTTAACTCCAACTGAAATATATCGATGTAAAAATGACAAAATTAGTTTTACCTTTATAGGGGACTCTCACGTGAGAGGAATATCGGCCTACTTCATGCATTTAGTTAAGCTGGAGAACGATTTCCATCTGCGAAAAGTCCATGGCAGATCCATTCACATGGAGAACATTGCGTTTCTCTGGGGAAGTTATCCGGATGTTGCAGCCAAGTGTCTTCGGAAGTTTCTATCTTCAAAATCCACGTGGTCAAAGAGAGACGTGATAATTCTGGGTTTAGGTCAGTGGGATTTAGCTTTTAAAAGCACCTGGGAATTTATATCCAATTCCAGTAAATATATCTTCGACGCCATCCAAGAAGTTCGTCAAAATCCAGATACATCTGATGTTAGACTGGTATATTTCAATATTGTAACTGGGGGACATGGGAAAAATGACAGTAACTATTATATGAAAGCAGCAACAAATGAAATATTGAGAATGAAGATGAAGAAATACGGTGTCGAGGTTTTCGACGCGTTTTACATCACAAACCCTTTGGTTAATACAACCTGTGATGACATTCACTATTTATGTGCCATTCAAAGAGATGGGAAAATTAAGTATATTGGAGACACTGGTATTACTATAGCGCACTTGCTTCTGAGACAAATCTGCATGACTGAACCGTAAAGCATTACTTGTGTATGCATGTGCGAGCGCGCATCAGGCGTATACACCCACGTTCAAAAATAAATGCAAACACACGGTTGTTACTTTTCAACAAAACAAAACGGACGATACAGACTTGCTCCCTGTGAATTTAGTTTCTACTGCAATTCAGGCTGCATACCCGTATGTTGCATTCCATAGACCAAACCTTTAGCTGCTGTGAGAATTAGGTTATTATCTGACAAATAAATTACAAAATAAATAGATAAATAAATAACAAATGTCCATTGTCAGATATGCCCATAACATTATATATTTCATTTTGTGATTTAAAAGTTAAGTATTTAAAATGCTGGTAGTGATAAATTACCCGGATATATCAATATAATAAATAAAATTTTCATTTCAACTGTACTGGTATATGTTTTTTCTATCCAAGTTCAATGGTTACTATGGGTCTATCTTTTCTAGTTTATTGGTGCTTGGACATAATATCGATTATTATGTCCAAGATTGGTGTAAGGCTTGCAAAATAAAACGAGGCCAAATCGAGTAAATATAGTATCTAAAAGCACCGGTGTTGAATCTTTTAAAAACAATTTGTACATATTCTCTGCCATGTTAATATGAAGGATGTCCGTAATCGGAATGTTACGAGTGTATAAATAGTCCATGCAAATATGGTAGCGGTGACAGTTATTACATCCCCTTACTTTAGAATAAGGCAAATTATTTTGAAACATCGTGACTCATTTTGCAGCGAGGGGCTTTTGATTAAATAATCTGAAAGTGTCAGTCAAGAGCTCGCATAAATTCTGAGATAACATTCTGTAAGATCATGCACATTTGCTGGTGAGCATGATTTCAGCAGCAACTCATCACTCAAAATACGCCATAGACCTACCTGTTACATAACGTAATTTACATAGCAATAAGTCTCTCAGTGCAGTGCAAATTATCTTCTTGACTAGTCATATCACTTGACCTCTGGACTCTGAAAGAAGAGGACGTAGGATACAGAGGATAGATGTGGCGAAATTACAATATTCCATTCAGCGTTGAAGCAAATTAAGTCTTGTGAGTAACATTTCTTCTGCATAGGTATAAGAGTGAAAAGAAGTTACATCTAATGTGCATACCTTGGTTGGCTCAGCTTCGGATTTTAAATACTAGGTTAAAGCAGGTGAGTACCTTGCCTCAGATTTCGGACTTACATGCTGCAAGTACCTTGCATATTAGACCAAAAATTGAACTTGTGAGGCAGAATACTGAAGTAAATAACTCGATAATGTTGTATGTATGGCTATCGTCAGGGTAACGGGCATAATTTTCATTTGTTTTGATTTGAATTTGATATAGCTTGTACATAAGTATTTGCCAAAAGCTTGATTTAATTTGACATATTTGTTGGTTACTCTTTGTTGTTCATAACACAGAAAAAAAAACTTTCCCATAATATTGGTCCTATTTTATTCTTGTCATTCCTTTTTATAGAAATAGAAATGAGTGTATACCATATAACTTTAATATAAATATACCATTTAAATATCAAACATCTGATAGAAATTTAAAAGAATATTTAGATAGAAATAAGAAATAAATACGTGAATATTGGACTGCAGTCCCTTTTTTCATTCATTTTAAATTTTTTTTCCAATTTGGTGTTCAGCCAGCCTCAGTCCGATTTATTTGAATATCACATGCCTTTCCATTTTAAGTTTACTTAATCTTAGGTCAAATCGTGTTACATTGGGAAATTGATTTATATCATTTGTATTTTCGTCGTATTTCAGAGCATCCATTTCCTTTGCCGAGGTACTGAAAAATCCACATGGAACTGACAGAAACTTCTTCGGTCTTTTGCACATATTTTGGACCGGACACAGGGACACAGAAATACAAGCTATATTATATGATGAAAATCGTGCATGCTATTTATCTGATTTCCAAAACATCCTGGGCTTACATATTAACTTTTCATATGTTGAAATGATGATACTTTTTCCAATTAAACCCAAATATCAATCATATTGTTTACAAATTATACGCTAAAGATTGATCATGATCTTTTCATGCTATAACGTGCTATAACGTGGAACGTGCATCCGACTCTTTTTGAAAGTTGCTCTCAAATTTTCTTACTGTATGCAATTATATATAATGGTGTAATTATCAATGTTTTTAAATACCAAAATGTTATTGTTATGTCTTTGCATATTATGACTCTCATCTTATCAATATTTATGTATTTAGAATCTTTTATTTATATTTTCAAGTGATGTTCGCAAATGTTCACAAATGGTCATAAAAAGAAGGTCATTACGTTTTGAATGTATTTTACAGTAGTTTGTGTAATTTTACACTGCTTTTGGCATGCGTTTTCCTAGGCACATAAGTCTTCACTCTCGAATTTTTCACTTTGTTAAATAGTTTCCATCAGATCATTGTATTTTGATATTTTTAGTTGTAATCAATACTATGATATATTGTGATAGATGTGAGCAAAATGAAAAATACAATTGGTTAAAAGTCCTAAGTTCATTTTTGTACAGTAAAAATGATTGATATCTAAAGTCTGGTAATAGTTATGCATAAAACACGTATTCAGCAATATATGTAGAAGTAAACGCCATTTACATATTTAAGTGTCTTCGTCTATGTATATTTTTTGGTTTTGTTCACTGAAATTATAACGATATGATATGATAAATAAAACACTTTGTTTAGAAAGAGTGTGATAAGTGCTTTGGGGTGACGAAATAAAAATCTCTTGGAACAAATCCATTCAATTTTAATAATAGCAGATGGGACAAGTACATTTCATTTGTGGGGTGATGCCTGAAACGTGTCCATTCAGTTTTAAGGGGTGACAGGTTGGCGCATCCATTCTGTTTTGAGGGGAGACAGGTGAGGTCAGTCCATTACGTTTTGAGGGGTGACAGGTGGGGGAGTCCATTCAGTTTTGAGGGGTGAAAGGTGGGGGGAGTCCATTCAATTTTTAAGGGGTGACAGGTGAGGCAAGTCCATTCATTTTAGAGGGGTGTCAGGTGGGGCAGGTCCATTCATTTTAGAGGGGTGACAGGTGAGGCAAGTCCATTCATTTTAGAG
>NW_019775414.1:0-95034 GCF_001039355.2 Lingula anatina | reverse complement strand
CCCCCCCCCCGCCCGACCCTCCTCTAAATCCGCCACTGTTATTTGTTTGAATTTATACATATTGATCTACTTAAATAAAAGACAGCCGAAGGCTGGCTACACTACAGCCATTAGCACAGGCGGAACCAGGATTATTTGAAGGGGGCGTGCACGTGGATGCGAAGTCAACCCCCCTCCCCCCTTGGCGTGAAGGGTCCCGAAACATTTTGGTATTTTTGAAGGCGAACGGCGTCATTTGGTATAGTTTAGAACTATGATTCGGCTAGTTAAAATTCTAATTTCAGGAGGGGTGGATACGGATATTGGATACGGTCACTTTACAAAATGATGTGATCAATCCTTTTACCCCATAGTTACTTTGTCATAAATTGATGAGGGGCCAACTTACGCCGGGGTCCGACTAGCCCCGGTCTCCCCTAATTTGAAAGCATTTATAACATCATAAAAACCTTCTCTCTGACAACAAGGTGCGCTAGTAGTCTGTTACAAAATTATTGTATAATAAACTTCAATTTTTTATAGTACATGCATTTTAGAAGCCCTGAGGGTAATAAAACCCCACGGGTCTCAATCACACACTGTGAATCTGCAAAGTTCTGTTATTTCATCTCAGCAAAATTGAAGTCAATGCAAAACAGACCCATCCAATAGAAGCCAAGGATAAATGGCAGTTTTATTGAACCATTTATGCCAATAAAGGTAAAACATGAATCTCAGCAAAATTATTATTACTCAAATACACATCTGAATCATGCACATGTGCACACACACGCGCGCGCGTGCACTGGTACGTGCACAGTATATTGCACAAGCACAGAGTACAATTTAGCCTTTGACACAAGAGCTCCGAGTGGAGTAGTTTTCAATGAATGTCAACGTAAGCGACGCAGATGTGTCAACCTCAAATACCAATTTTTTTTTTTTTTTTTTTTTGCAATAAATCTACGTTCCACCAGATCCAAAGATGTTCCAAAATGAGCCCAATACACTTAAAGGAAGTTTAAATACCTCTCTACAGAGTAACAAGTTTGTAAAATTCAAGATTTCGTTGCTGTCAGTCACAAGCAGGTACCTCTGTCTAAACGGCCTTGACCTATAATCGTATTATTTGACTAGAGTCTATGCAAATCTAAGTGTGCACCTATTTAATTTTATTTGTTCACTATGGTTTTCTGTCGCAAAAGATGTCCTAAATAAATAAAAAAAATCACACTAGAATGACTTCATTTTATAGTTTGATATAGGTGTAAGTGTAGTTTGTGTGACTGCATTGAGGGGGTTAACAGTTAAGACAATTTTGAACGGTGACAAGTGGGTCGAGTCCATTCGATTTGAGGAATGACAGGTGGGACGAGCCCATTCTATCTGAGGGGTGACAGGTGGGGGCGAGTCCATACAATCTGAGGGGTGACAGGTGGGGCAAGTCCATTCTATCTGAGGGTTGGCAGGTGGAGCGAGTCCATTCCATCTGAGGGGTGACAGGTGGGGCGAGTCCATTCCATCTTAAGGGGTGACAGGTGGGGTCGAGTCCAATCAGTTTTGAGGGGTGACAGGTAGGGTGAGTCCATTCAGTTTTGAGGTGTGAAAGGTGTGGCGAGTCCATTCACTTTCAAGGGGTAATAGGTGGGGCAAGTGCATTCAGCTTAGGGGTTGAAAGGTGCGTCAAGTTCATCCAATTTTGAGGGGTTCCACGTAGGGCGAATCCATTTAGTTTGAGGGGTGACAGGTGTGGAGAGTTCATTCAGTTTTGAGGGGTGAGAGGTAGGTCGATTCCTTTCAGTCTGGAGGGGTCAAAGGGACGAATCCATTTAATTTGAGGATGGAAAGGAAGTTTCGACAGGTGGTGCAATGCCAGGTGGAGTGAATTTTTATGCTGGGGGCAATTATCATTATTGTATCATTCATTAAAAACAAAACAATTTATTTATTAGTTTATTTTCAAATCCTTGAAAACGTACTTAGATAATATTAAGATAGTACTAAAATGCCAAACATACAAAAATTTTGAACAAACAAAGGAAAAAACATTCAAACAGATGCACATACATTAAGACAGTGAATTGTCAAAAAGATGTGAAAACATTCAATCAAACAAACATGGCATTTCCACGATTTTATAGAAATTGCAATATTATTGACTGAACATTTAGGGCTATGTGGATTTTAAATTGGGCATACACATATATGAAGGAATAAGATATACTAAATATTTTTTCTCAAGAACATTTCAAAACATTGCAACTTCAGGTACCACAGAAAGTCGACAATATGAGCGGATTGTATTTGAAAGTGCCAAAACAGTTATTATCTTTTGATAGTCTTACTTCTTTCTATTGTCATTAAAATTATCATCATATTTTAATTTCATATCAAAATAGTAAAAAATTACTAAAAACGTATTTATTTGGTTTTATCATAATAAATACATAAATGGGCGTAGGGATCCTGGATGCGATCAAAGGGCTAAGTTTCTTGGAGGTGCATGCTGCGTAGTATCTCGCTGAGTTTCTGAAATGAGAAAAAAAGTTTGAGAAATTTTTGGCTCTCAATTAACATAGTATTTATGTATGATTTATCAAAGAGGAAGTACTTATGGCTGAAATTACTCAAACGGTTTGTCTGAATTTCATGCTCGGTTAGCACCGAAAAAATCCGGGATCGAAGTTGCCTTACTACGTTTGGCATAAAAATTAATCAAATGTCATTGCTTTAGTATTCCAAGAACGCAGATCTCAGCTAAGGCAACATCATTTTGACGAATTCCAGTGCAGAGTACAGTATGGCCAATTAATTGACTGACAAAATAATGTATCGGTTATAGCGCTCATAATTTGGATATAATTGCTATCGAGTCGGGATGTCATCCGAATTAGTCAATGTTTTTTGTCGCTTACCTTCACATTTAAAGTCTCAAATGGTATTTTACTTGTCCAGGGCCATACAAAAATGTTCAAGCAAAGCACAGTAAACTCAAGCAAAGCTAACTTTCAGGCACATTTTTTCGGCAGCCAACTAAGAACCCTGCTGTTCCTTTTGCTTTTAGTCCCAATGTATTGTAACACTTATCAAAAACCAATATATAATAATACTCTGGACATAACAAAAGGTTACACGATGTTACTTCTCTTTCTTCTACATGCACGTCTTTGGTACTTATAAGCATTTTATTCAATACAAAAAAGAAGTATATGGTATTGGATAACGGAGGTAACTGAAGAAGCAGTGATACTTACAGGACATTTATTTCCTTCTACGCCTAATCAAAGCTCGACCTTGAGAATTCGCCAGACATATCCTTGGGTCTTCACTTTACGTCGTCCAACTGCAAAGTGACTAATTTGGAAGACAGCTCGCATTACGTTGAGCAACGTATTGTTATGCAAATAACTACAGATATGGTGAGAGATTGTTGCTTGGATGGTTGTTGTTCACAAATTTTACGGTCAAAACATGTATGGGCTGATGTCCACTTGTTGTTGAAATAAAATAATTTTTTTTTCAAAAAAACGTACGAGGAAGCCCCCCATCATGCACTTAAATATTCCCGCGATTCTCGAATCTCACAAAAAGTCAACACTAGGGGGAGATCGCTATCAATATATCCTCTAACACAATCAAAGTATTTTTATGTTGACTTAAAAACGCAAATCTAATAAATCAGCATTCTTCCTATGCAGTGACAAATTCCTGGTCTTAACCAGGTCCATGCTAAAAAAGGATTGCTTCTTAATGATTATAAGAAAAGTCCGCACATCTTGTGTTATAGCACTGCACAGGCTCAAAAGAAATTGCAGAATGATTTAGACTTGCCGAGACAAATCGGTATAGGATGATTTTCAAGCATTAATGGTAAAAAGAACAAACTTATTTGCCAGTTTCACAAAGAAGTTTATTCTAACATGTGAAAAATATGTTTGCATAATTCAGGTGAATGTCGTTATGAATCATTAAATCTTTGTACAAAATAAAAGATATGTGCTCAGCTTAAACTACCATGTACACAAACTTCTCACTTAATAAAAAACATGAGACAGAAAAATTCTAGATTATTGCAAGTATATTATTAGAAAGAGAATAAAATTTCAGCATGGCAATAAAGCTAAATTACTGCAATGCTTAAGTGATTGGTGTTAACAGTTTTTTCGTCATAAGCTATGGTAATTGATCAACCATTAAAAATATGCACAAATCCATTACGTCTACCAGCTCACTCGGTTCCAAATTCCCTTCACCAAATGAATTTTTAAAACATCATCTCAGGAAATTATGTTCTCAATATAGCACAACCAATTGATAACTCCCATTTTTGTCTGTCACCCGTAATTTGTTTGAATCACGATACAAGATTTCGTCGGGAAGTGGGAGAAGTAATCACAGTTCCTCAGTTCGATCCACAAAATACATAACATTCAATTAACAAGCTTGAAACTTTTCTTCGATTCGCCCAATGCATCGTTCGCAGTCTTTTCCTTTCCAACGTCGTCCTTTCGACAGCAAGTGCAGAATTTGTTTTGGCTCCACTGGTAGAAGTATTTCCCTTGACCAAACACTTTGGCGCAGCAACTATCGCACGTGAGATACCAGGTTACACACTGGCAGGGCTGGGTCAGAGTGACCTCATTCTTCTCGGCGCAAGGGTCGACGCATTCTGTAAAATACACGTCTATTTGTTAATTGCCAGCCCACGTATAAAAATGGAATCAGACACAGTATGGGAAAAAAACCCAAATACTATAACATACATTTGTATTCGTTAAGTTATAACCACACACACACAAAAAAAAAAAAAAATAAATAAAATAAAATAAATAAATAAATAAAATAAAATAAAAAAAATACAGCATGGCAAAAAATCAAAATTACTGCGAAGTAAATTGCTGAACAAATTTTCTTCGTCGTAAGGCATGGTTATTGATCACCTATTTTATATATATTCAATTTCCTATCTTGTTATTCATTATTCGACTTTTTATTTGTTTTCATTTTGTTATGCTAATCTCACGGTCTTACGTAAAATAATCAAATATAATAAAATAACATACGCCCATTGCTCTGTGGCATATACAAGTATATCACGACAAGGAGCAGGATATGTCTGATCAAGCTCATGTTTCTTCAACAATACCTGAAAATAAAAAGAAGTATCACGATTGAGACGAGATTTTGAGAAAGTTCTTCTCTCTCTCTATCCCCCCCCCCCAAAAAAAAAGGAAAAAAACGTGTGAACGCAAATTAGCTGAGAGTCGACTTTTATTCTGCTATGATTTAAATGCCACGCACGGCTACATCCCCTCCTCCAGAAAAAAACTCAATGTAACTGATTTACTGACTGATATAAACTCACTAATCTCGCTAACCGGGTAACCGAAATTAAAAACAAGCCAATAAAGACTCGTAATAAACGATGAAGAAGGTCTACTTTGTCTGTCTTCTGCGATTCTCTCTTTCAAGACTCAATCGATCTGGTTTATAATGACGGTCTCAAGAGGGAATGAGGCCGCGGTGAAAATTTTTCGATCAATACCAGAGTGAGGAAGGACGTCAATTCGGCCTCCTTTCCATAACTAGAATAACATCAATATATACAGCCAGAGAAAAGCATTGCCAAGATGGCGTTGCTCGGATAATATATCCAGACATCTTTTTCTTCATGATTCAAACTGCGACCAGTTTTTAAGAACGAAGCCGAAAAGCACAAATAATTGAGCATATGAAAATTACCATGAGATGAGAGTCAGAGGTCCACAGGAAACTACGAATTCTGAAATTATCTTAGCAAAACGTCCAGCAAGCACAGCATAAGGATCAAGACTCACGATGAATAATTCCGGGAAGTCATAAAACCTATCAAGCAGTGGATTTCTATACTTTTGATATCTTGGCAGCGAAAAGCAAGAAGGGCTGAGAGCAGTGACTTTTCAAGCCCATCCAAGGACTTCTTTTATTGGTAATGACATTAACTGAAATACAATGGAATATTCATTTGAAAGCAGCAGTCCAGGGCCATGTTTCAGCATTGGGAAATTTTTGTCACAGTTTTCAGATTTGTGCGGTGAATTTGGAACTTACATTGCGCCAACGTATCGCCATGACAGATGCGAAAGGTAGGGGCCCATGAATCTAAACTTGACATATCTTAATGGCAGATACTCGTATGATTAATCCAATTATAGGCCCCTACTTGTCGTTTTTCAAAAAAGAATCGAATTGTATGTTGGTTTATATATAGCTAATGTAATATATGATTCTTTGAATTAGCCACGAACAAAGAATGTCTATGACCCTAATGATAGCTTTATATATTAAGCATTCGACTTTTCGTTTGGCTTCTTTTGTGGTAACGTGAACACCTGTTCATTGTCGATAATTAGAGTTTAGCGCTAAGCATTCAAACATAAACTTTTACCATAAAAAAACATCGAATTGTTTCTCACTCTTTGACATAATGTCATAAAATAAACTATAGAATACATGAAAATCAATTAACAAAAGCAAAAACATAGTGAGACACAGTAATTACTTGTGCCTTCATCAACTGTATAAAAACGTCAAAACGCTCCTAGATGACCTAGTTTTGCTCTCGTATTGCAAACGTGCGCCCCCTAACAGCGGTGAATGGTCGACCGGAAGTTTACAAATCGCCATCAATTTCCAACTTGGCTATGAGCATGTATACTCCTCCAAAATTTACTAATACATACCAATTTGGTGAAAACGATATGTGATAAAGCTTCAGCAAAATGATTCCAGAGATCGAGGCGTAAGTATGAGGCAGATTGCCAACTGATTTGTATAGATCTACGTGTAGGCTAAGTCCAGACGATCTGCCTTATCAAATATCAATTTACTTGGTTCTTTAACAAAATTTGCGACTACAATTTATAGCTATCAAAGGATCAGGACATCAAAACAATCTGCTGATATTAATTTAGGTGTAATGATGCTGCTAGCGATTAAATTACACGTGTAAATGTACACATGTAGGCTAACTTCCTTTCGATAAGTTGCTTAGTAATTTCCTTTAATTAAAATATTCACCTTTTACTATTTATCTTATTTATTTAGTTCATCAGTGAGAGGTTCATTAACCACACTAATAACCTGTATTTTGAAATAGTAATTGCTTTACCTTTACATGTAAGCACCACTGGTAGGCTGTACTTCCTTGTTACCTCCAGTTTCAAGTGTATTTTACTCCATTCAGATCAATTCTACCTCCTCCAGTTGAAGAGGAGTCTGTAATTTACAGTTTAATTTTTTGTCTAAAACAGGCCCAAATGCCCAAAAGTTTTGTTTGAGGGTTAGATTTAAGAACTTAAACCTACCAAATTGATATTGTTTTCCACTCTCCTAAAGTTAAGATATTATTTTGGTACATGTTAAGACCTACAGATAATTTATTAAATGGTACAGTAAAATCTCTTTTTTTTCCACCCAGTGGATTAAGATTTTAATAATTTGATATAACATATTTAAAACAAAGGATAAATCTGTTTTTTGTTTAGGTTTCAGTGGAATGCATTCAAACACTGTACTAAATAATTTAACCGTAAAAAATAATCTTTATATCCAGCACAAAAAAACAGAGCATTCAGACATTAACATTGATTTTAGTATTATAATCTGTGATGTTAACAACGCGGGTTATGCCAAATGCTAGTAAGATAAGCTGGACCAAAAAAATTTGAAAATTTTCAGTTTTTGATCATTGTTTTTGTTTTCGTCCAATACATTGTTATATCCTGGTGGCTCAGGGGGCTAGAATGCTACAAATTTTTTATGATAGGTTTTATTTATTTATCTTAACAATTACTTTATTCCATTACTTTCATTTAAAACATTTCAGGTCTGTACAGATGCGCCTCTATACTCTTAACAAGCGGCAGTTTGTATTGGTATTTGCTGCATTCTTTCTGTGCTTTCTTCTCACAGTATTTATAGGACTGGCAGGTAGGTACCTTAGAATTGTGATAAGTTTGTAATATTGCAAGTTTAAATATCAAGGTAAACAATTTGTGAAGAAGTGATCATTCTCAAAGGAATGATTATCCTGACAAAATGGAATTGGTTTTTGCAATTAAACCTATCGCTGAAATTCATTTTATCCTCATTTATATACCTTAGAGGTGATTTGCAATTTTAATTGGTTTTTGTTTTACAGGACCATCTGTTATTGAAACATCAGAGACATCTGCTGCAGATCTAAATCCAAAACCAAATTTACAGGTATGGGTCATTCATTTAGCTTATGTCAGGTCGAAATTAATTTTATCAGAAAAAGTTTTAAAATGTTATCCTTGTTCTGCCGCTAAGTCAGTAACATTTCATGCATACAACCACACATTGATTTTTTAGCATTCTAATATATGGGCTAGCTAACTTCCATTTTTATATCTTTATACTTTCTCTAAATGATTTTGTTATGAAAATAGTATTTTTTCAAATAATATTTTGCAGACTGGCCCTTTTATCTTGCCTTCTTCATTAATGTCAACATTTCACCAACAGCTGTGGTTGATCGCACAAATACAAATCAACTCTACTGGTGGTAAGGATATATTTCCATTATAAACTCAGTGCCATTTTAATTAAACCACCAGTTCACTTTTTGTCGCATTAATTATCCTATGGTTGCATTTTTTAAAAATTAAGAACATATTTTTGTGTCTATACAAGCGTGAATTGACAGGATGAAATAACTACCTGCATAGCTGTAGAAGTTCAGATTTCTTAAACAGCATTGCTGTAATTTTATGATAAAATATCATTTCCACATTTCTCCAGTTTATTTAATGTAAAAGGAAACGGTACCCTTATCCATCAGTCTTATAAACCAAAGTGATATTTATAACACTTATAAATAAATCTGCCCTCAAGGGTACTCAGGTTTCAAACAAATCATGATAAATTCAGGAGTCTTGCCAACCAGTGTCTGTGTTGATTGCTAAGGCAAAGAAATAAAAATATAATACTAGTATGCGTATTATTGTAGATGTTGAAGTACACACATCAAGTCCCTTTATGGTTGGTGTACGGATAGCAGGCTTGAAGAGTCATGGGGTGAAAGATCTGCTCTTGGATGGAACCATGCATAACAGGTCCAGGGAACTGAAGTGTACAGGACAGGTGTGTGTCATGTAATGTGTTTTCTGTATCTGCAGAGGAAATATCTATTTTATCAAGGAGTTACAGACAATAACTGCCATGGGGAAGTTAACCTTTGGGTTTTTGTCTGGGAGTTTGTGCGTGTGTTTGTGTGTGTGTGTGTGTGTGTATGTGTGTGTGTGTGAGAGAGAGAGAGAGAGAGAGAGAGAGAGAGAGAGAGAAATAGAGAGAGAGCATCTTTATCTGGCATATGAGACTCATGTTTTTAGATCTGTGCTTCTCACTTTATTCTCGTATTACCAAAATAATTAGATTTTTTCTTTACTTTTTAATTTTTATTTTTTGTCATTGTGTGTCATATCCAGCAGTGTGGTTACTACAATTCTAATGATTGACAAAAATCTTGGTATTGGAATATAGACCATGGTCATGTGTTTTAAAGCAGCTGTCTGTAAAGTAAAATCTGTGTTATTGACATTTTTTTATGTTCCAGACTTGTGATGAGCTGAACATGTTACACCTTGGTTACCTTGACTACAGCAGATACGTTGTTACTATATATTTCTTTGGATTAGAGAAACAAAAAGTTTTACAAATTAGAGATGTGAAATTCCAGGTAAATTCATATTTGAATCTCTGATTGAATTCCACGTTCAAACAAACTGTTATCTCACTGTTTTCATCTTCTTGAAAAGAAAAGATAGAATGTTTGGTAGGATAGAATAGTTTTTTTGCAGTCACGCTTCACTTGCTCATTTTGTGTATATCAAAAGGATTTGTCTTACTGGGAATTCAGACCATTATCCATGTTATTTAAAGTAATATAAAGAAAATGGTGAACTGTTGTTGATATTCCATTGATAGTCTACTATCCCAACATGCATCTTCCTTATTTTCTTTCCAGTTCAAGAGCTACAATCCCACATTTACACAGATAGAGATCTGGTTCCGCTTTGTTTTCTTGTTGATAACTTTCTTAGCTACAGTAAGTATATTATTGGCTGTGTTGTAGATGTAGAGGCATACTTAAGTTTAGATTAGCAATTTAAGCTTCAGAATTGTTAAGAATGTAACAATGTGGAAATGTTGACTTAAAAAAAACATATTAAGGCAAGCTTGGAAAAAAGGTAGATTATGTACATTGGTTACATTTTTGATGTTTAATGATGAGATTTTACTTGCTTGGAATGGACTAAAAATGAATCCTGATTGTTGAAACTGCCTGTTGATTAGGTACAAGGTAATACACTGTCACCTGAGTGATATATTCCTGTGTCAGCAAGGGGTGTTCAGGGCACATTAGAAGTACATACTAAGAAAAAGCACTCACATTTCACTGAAACCCCTAAGACCAAATAAAGCATATATCACCATAACATCTTTAGGTATGTATCACAATTGAACTTTGCTTAGTTTAGTTATACCCCATCATGATTGAATGTGTTATATTATTTTCAGTGTGCATTTGCCCATTCACTGAGAAGGTTCACAGTGCGGGACTGGTCCATGGAGCAGAAGTGGATGTCAGTATTGATGCCCCTGTTGTTACTCTATAACAGTAAGTTTTTGGTCATGAAACTTGGAGTTTTGTGTTAGGAAATGTTGCCCTTCTAAATGTTTGCTAATGAAATCTGTTGTTGGATTTTTTAAAGAAATTTCAGTTTTTAGTATTTTAGTAGAAGAAAAATTTGCAGATCAGTTTAATACATTTTTAATCATTTGAATGAAAAGAAAAAAAACTTTAAAATTTTTTCGTTTTCATTTTTGTTTTTGCACTATCAGTTTAGTGAAATATTTTGCAAGGTCAAATAAGAAAACATATTTTTCTACTATTTTAAAAAAGAAAAGTAGTTAGTATAAATGTTTAATTACTTTGCCCTTTTTTTGAGAAGAAACATGTCTGAAATTTACATACTATTTATGTCAAATCTTTCAGATCCTTTCTTCCCATTGACATTTCTGGTGGAGAGCTGGATCCCTGGCATGTTTGATGCCATATTTCAAGCGTCATTTCTGTGTGGTTTACTACTGTTCTGGTTGTGCTTATATCATGGAGTGAGACAGGCAAGTTACAGTTATCAAAGAAATAGATAGATAAATGAGAAAAGAAGGTATTAAGAAATAGTTATATTCGGATGTCTAAGTTTTATAACTTTATATATTTGATGATAGTGCTTATGATGGTTTTTGTAACATTTGTGATAAAATTGGAAGATGACATGTAGATAAGTTAATTTGCTTACTCCTCATTCAGCATACTTTAATATACACCTGGGAAAGCGCAATTAATTCAACAGTACCTATAAACATCATTTAAAGCTATAAACTAAAGTTAGATGTTGATTCACTTCAAATGTTTATAGGGAAAGTTTCTAGCAATTTTCTTTCCAGAACAAACCTAAGATGTAACTAATATATATTTAACAGACATCAATCTTATGTCTTTCTTTTGGTTGGTTTTACAGACAAAAAGACATTTCTGTTCTTTCTACTTGCCTAAACTGGTTGTTGTTGGATTGATATGGATCTCAGCAGTGACTTTGGCATCCTGGCAAGCTTATAATGAACTACAAGATCCCACATATAACTACTCACTGGATACTGCCAACTATTTGGTAACTCATGTTTAAACAGACATTATTTATTTATTTATATAACCACCTTTAAAAGATGAAAGGAAAAAAACAGCAAATGAAATGAATAAATTAAAATGAGATGAAATAAAATGAAATGCATAAAAATTACACAGCGTATATAGAAGACGGTTAAAAAGATTTTAAAAGTAGTCCCACAAGCATGTATTCCTGATTGCCTGTCTGAGATATACTTCCTTTTGATGTGTAGATCAAACTTATCTTAATATCAGTGAAATTTGAAGATGTCAGATCTAAAGAAAAGTCTCTTTGGTGGCATTTAGTCTAGGGTTGATATTTCATCATTTATTTAAGCTCTGTGTGTTAGAATATGATTGTAATAATTATATGATGTTAATCATATAAGTATTTCTTAAGTGATGTGAGTCTAGTTGTAAAGAGAAATTAAGTGTTCAGTATTGTGAAAATGTATTGAATACAGGTCTTAAAAGTATCAGTGAGTACATTGTTAATGATTTTTCTTTTCTTTCTTTTTCTCTTCAGGGATTTCAAGTATTTTTCTACACAATTGGTGTTGTGTACTTATTGTACCTTATATTCTTATTAATAAGAGCTTACGCAGAACTAAAATCCATGCCTTTCTTTGGTAAGTAAAAGAATTTCCTTCCATAAAAAGCAGAGATCACCTTGTTTTGTTTATATGATGAAAATATAAATTAAACAAGAATTGACAATATATCTTGGGATTTAATTTCACTGTCATTATCTTATTATTCCCTGTCCTTTGACACACATGGTCAGAATGTCAAATTTTAATTTCAATTTACATTTTTAAATTACTTAAGTAGTTCATTTTTAAAACCATGAATTTGATAACAGGTCATAAATATTATGAAGAAATACGATGTAGAAAACAAACCCCCCATATTTTCACCTTATGACATTTCAGATTTGCGTCTTAAGTTTATGACAACATTAATGTTGATAGTTCTTGCCATCACTGTTGCCATAACAGCACTACGATTTGGCACCAATATATCCCAGGATGCTGTTGTGACTGGATCATCGATCCACTATCAGTCCAGTGCCGAATTCTTGTCCTTCTATGGATTGCTGAATTTTTACCTGTATACCATGGCTTTTGTGTACTCTCCATCCAAGAATGCTTTAGTTGGTAAGTGTTTTTATGGTATACACATCTAAAAGTTATTGTTGCCCAATTTGTTTTGGTGAAATACAAAATGGTTAAATTAAATTACGAGTTTTTATGTAATTTTTACTTTCAGTGGTAATTTGAATTACAATTCATTTATTTGATATATTGATATGACAGAATAAGAAAGAAGGGTGGAATGGTACAATTAAGGTAAGGTTATGTTTCTAGGAGTAAAAAATATCTATTGTTTATTTTGTAGAATCCCATTTTCGAGATAACCCTGCTCTCTCCATGTTGAATGATTCAGATGAAGATATCGTGTATGGGTAAGTTTAATATGTTCTACGCAGGAAAGTGCTTTATGCTTTAGTATTTCTTTACATTTTCTCTTGAGTTATATATTTTTCAGTTATGTTTTTTATGATCTGTTGACCAGTTTAGCCATAGATAATACATAAAGTTGATTGATATTTTACAGAAATATTTTGTTGCAATTTTTGGAAATGAATAATTACAACTTGTCTAGCATTGTAAAGACAAAATTCAATTAAATAATATTAATCTCCATATGGAATTGCTTGGGATACATAGATACATCTTTATTGTAACTGAATCTTTTAAAAATGATTCTGTTCTGTTATGACCTCCAGTTTATGATTAAATACTATGAAAGAATTTAAATATGTTATGAAATATTTTTCATCATTTGGATATATTTATTTTGTACAACAGGTCTGAATATGAGGAGACAGCACTGAATGGCAGACCAACAAAACCTACTAGGGACTCCAGATAACAGAAGAAATCGAGAAATAATGAAGCTCTGTAGTAATATCTTCAGTTTCCTTTTATTATACAACTGGATTAATTTACCAAAGGTGCAGATACCATATACCTATTATCCATTTTTCCATAAGAAAAAAACTGAAAGCAGGAATAGGAGGGACTTGGGTGTCTATATTGGCTCTTAAGACTGTCCTCTAGTCAATTTATTACACCTGAACCTCACCTGGCAGATTCTATGAAGATGTGACTAAATTTTTTAAATGCCATTGTTTCCAGCAGCTGATAGGCCTGTGTATTTATGTTTGAATGGTGCCAATCTATCAAAATATTAGTAAATCCATCATCAGTTCTTGGGGCCATTTTATTTTATTGTTCTAGGTAGTTTACGGTCCCATATTTATAGTTTTATGGTCCCCATGTTAATCTTTCAAACAATCAAAATATTAGTGAATCTGTGACAGCATAAGTTATGAACATCTAGTCTTATTTATAGTGGTAAACCCATTTTAATATTCCAAAGCAGTGTTCCAGTCCATTAGGATCTCTAATTACATTTTTTTTATGTATGGAGGACTCACCTTTTATTGCAAACTTACATGTTTCCACCATGCTCTGGTGTCCAGTGCAGGAGTAATGAGAAGTATTATGGGTGGGAGGGCAATTTCTCCCTGATGAGTTCCATCCTCAGTGTGCAAATCTAGTCAAAGTTGGGTGGGCCAGGCATGAGAACAGCTGTCACTTTTCAGGGAGGACTGGGTAAAGAAGTAATCTTTCCCCCCTGATTAATTTGTATAGACAGCTGTCACATTTTTTTCCTGCATATATTTATATTATTGGAGTTTTAGGACAGTTGTGTTATCTGCAAGTTTAATAGCAAGGTTGATTTTTTTTTTTTCACAATTTCAGGTGTTTATTTTCTGTTTGTTTGGGTTTTTTTACAAGTTTGGGCATATAATTACTACTTATGGACTCTCCCTGTGGACTTTTGGATGTTCCCTTAATCTTGTTTTTGTTTTGGATAAAACAGCATATTCAATGTGGGGGATTTCTGTATTTTTATGTTACTGCTGTGTTCATGATCACATCATTACATAGATAAAATATAGATATAAATATAGACATTAAGTATAATATTAATATATACAAGTTTTTACAGTTTCTCAGTTGAGATATGTTATTTGATGGTTTAAATGCCAGTAGTTTTAAGAAATGTTGATTGATAAACACCTTTATTGGAAGAAATTACCTCTTGATTGCAATCATTATTAATCTACATTTGGAGAAATTGGGAAGGGCATATAGATGTATTCAAGAATATAAATAAGTGTGTGATTTATTGATTTTAGTGGATTTTGTTATTATAGCCACGAGGAATGGTGCAATATTTAAAAATGAAATGAAACTGAATAAATAATTATGAATTAAAATATACTCCCATCATTTATCATTCAATTTTTAACAATATGCTTTTGAGTCAATTCAAAAAATATAGTAAACTGACATTAAAAAAAAAAAAGTTATTTGAACACTTGATTTATTTCTGGAATCCATCAGTTTTCCAGTATTTCTCAGTCACTTGGCTCAAAACTTGATTGTGCTTATCATTTGAAAGAAGGATGGCAACAACAACAAGAACAAATATACAACACACACACAAGGTTCGTCGGTGGGATAAGTTTGTAATTTATTTAACTTCAGTTATCTGGAATGACCCCTCCTCCCTAGTTGTCCAAATTGCAGTAGACAACCTCTATTACAGTGAAATTGCAGGAGAGTCGCACCTCCAACAATGAAATTGCAGCAGCGAACGCCTGTCACAATCAAATTGCAGCAGCTGTCACTCCTACCACAACTGGCCTGGCACTACAGGCAAAACCAGACCAAAATATATATATGTACAAGTTAATAATTGGTTATTATGCATCTTTCATGAGCATAACCCGTTTTCAGCAGTTTTGACCACTTACAAAGTTAGAGCACTTTATTTGAGTTTATTATTAGGTGATACAAAATGTTATAGTATGAAAAAAAAAAGAAAAAACAGAATAACAGTATAATAACAAATGGATCAAACACCAAAATTCTTTGGTGGTAAATAACAATAATAACAGTTGAATATTTGCATATCATGAGATTCTTTTTATGCAAAGTCTCATGAGGTATAAAAAAATAACACTGGCAAGATGCTTTTTTTCTGTGTTGATGTCCTTCTCTTCTAGAAAATATATATTTTTTATTTGTGAAGCTTCTGATAAGACTGCAGACTAATTTGCAATTAATTTAGTTAAGTCTACACAGACCAGAAGATGGGAGGTCATTTTCTGATACTGTAAAATACTTTGATTTACCCTTTTTGAGGACGACTGGATAATACTAGCTCTACTTGCATAACTCTGAACTATTTTGAAAGTTTTGAAATGTTTGAGATAGTTATAACTCAAACCCAAAAAGAATTGATTATAATTAGTGATATGCAATTTGTATAAGTTAATCCACTCCACTAACTGACATTAAAAATTGTGGTATAAAAATATAAAAAGAAATATTTTGTTAATTTTTTTGTATTAAAAACAATATTTCTAAAGGTTTCTTGCAACCTACAGAAAAGTCCATTAAAAAGTTGTTATTACTTGTCATTGCATAGAAGGTTCATAAAAGCACATTGGCATGCAGTGATATCACATGTTCGGAGGTTTTGCATTCCAAGCTATTATTAATCAACAAATCGAGTTCTCACCAGAAGCAGACACAGTTTTAGTAGCTCTAAGCTGATCCTTGTTGGTTAGTAATATAATCACACTGAGAGGAAACTTGCAGTGAACTTCATTTATTGAGTACAAAGTTATATGAAATTACAAAAAACAAAAGGAAGAAAATAAGACAATATTATTGCTTTCACCCTAAAGCAATGTTTGTTGTTAATTGCTTTCATAACTTTCCCTTCCAACTATAATGGCTAAACGATGAGTATTATACAGTAAATAGTAACCAGATTAGTATAGTAGTATATTAAGGTTTTTTCAGATCTAACAAAGGGAGGGAGTTTACAGTCTTCCCATTCTCATGAAATAAAACAAGAACGAACTGTCTTGTCTCCCAATTGGTGCAGTGTCTACAATGCATCAGCCAAAAGTAACTTCCAATGCACACTGAGATTCAATTAGTTAGAACCTGTACTCTCTAAATCCGCAAATACACCCTGTTTTCTTTTCTTCTCTTTCTGCTTACAAGATTCGAAATATTTTTTTTCTTTTTCTTTTTGTAAACTCCCTTTGCTCCAACATAAAAGGTGATACAAACTCTATCGAGTATTAGAATCAATTCTCTGGACTCAAAAGTAAAAAAAAAAAAATGCAAGAACAGTGAGAGAAAACTAAAAATTTGCATGCGCAACAAGATGTATATGTACAGTGCCTTCAAATCAAAGGCACAAAAGGGTTCCATTTTTGTTGTTTTACAACAGCATGTGAAATTGCATAGACTCTTTTTCTGTAAATCCAAAAATATCTTGGTCATTGGACGGCGTTTTGTGCACAAGTGCCAAAAACGGTGAAAAAACATTTTTCACACCTTCGTTGAATTTCTCTGAACCATCAAAATAGAAATTTCTCATCAATCCACAAAATGGTCCAACAGAACTTATTAAATCACAGATATTCAGCAGATTCAGCTAAATGACAACATCAATTTAGGAGCAAAGGGTGGGTGCACTATATGATAATAATAATAATTAACAGTTATGTTAGTATATTATGCTTAATAAGTCATCCACTTAGATGGTTATACACAAAAATAATGTAATAAATCATCATGGGATGTATCAGTAAATGGGAAGAAAATAAGTAAAACATTATGATTATACTAGTAGTTATTATACCATTTAGCAAAATAAACTAGTCAAAATAGTCCCGTGGCAATTCAGGTGACAGCAGTAAACCAGTCAGACTTTTCCTTTTTCCGGAATTTTTTCGCTTTTGGACTTGCCTCAGCACCCAAATTGCAACCAGAGGGCCACTTGGAAATGATGAAAAACAGTGCATACATCACATGCATTATGTTACTACAATCAGTTTGAAGGCACTTTTAGAAGGTACATTAACTTCACAGTAAGGTTCCAGGGGTGCTATACATCAATTTGATGGAGCAAGCAAGTTGAGTTGAGGTGATGGTGGTTTGGACTGTCCGAAACTCCCGACAATGCATCAAGAGAAACTGGCCATTTCTTGTCTGCTTCACAAATGCCAAGCAGATGTTGTGCATGCAGTTCCAATTGACTGCTATGCAACCAGAGTGTTTTCTTTTTTGTTTTTGTATGTTTTAAAGACAAACGTTCCTTTTGATGCAAGTAGGAGCTCATTACAGCAACCACTAGTTACACTGGTAAACATAGAGCATGTTTCTAATATTATGATATACATATATGAGAATTATAATGGTAAATGCATACTTTTCGCTATCATGTTCGAATAATACCAAGTTCTACAAGTTTGCTTTGTCCAAAATATACTTTTTGAGAAAATCAAACCTAACTACTTTGGTTTTCTCAAAGGCTGCAAGTGGACAGCAGTTTCTTTTGTTTTGATAAAAATGTCAGTTGTGGAGCAAAGTCCATTGCTTACAAGCAGTGAAATTCACCACATAACCAACAAAAAATTATGCAATAATATGTACATGTGAGAAAACTCATTTGTCAGAAAAATTTTTCAAAACGCATAATTGTCAAAACGAATTCTATCAATTACAAACTAGACTAAATTGATATTATGTCTGTGCAGCACAGGTGAAAATAAATTTGTTGCAGCAGTTTTCAGTTTCCTTTCTTTTCCCAATTAGTTTGGGTTTTGGAAGACTGTTGTAAAAATTTCTTTAAGATTTGGCATACATGATTTGTTGTCGTTGTTCTGTGACCTTTGTGTAAGTACCAGCTACTTTCATACCTATTCTACTGCAAGACTTATCTAGTATTTAAAAAAAACTACTTTATAACAAATATATTGATAATACTTGATGGAAAAAAAAATTAAACGGAATATACAAAATAATTGCCATCAACATCTTGACGTGATACTGGGGTAACTGCATAGTTTACATCTCAAAAATAATAATAATAATTAAAACGTTTTTTGTTCTGATAATGTCAGATCAGTTCAAAGGCGGGACTGTTGTATATTAAACAATACAACTGAATCAAAAATGAAAGAATCTCTGCAAGGCGGTGGTGATCATTTAAGGCATAAAAGTGAATGCAAGTTTAGTATGAATGTTCCCTCATACTACCAATTTTCTTCCGAGCATTTTAAAAAACATCTGTGCCAGGATGCCCTCTGGATCCATACGCCATTTTGAAATACAAATTAATGATATGAGGCTTTAGCAATCACTGGGCATTAAAAATTTCATCAATAAATCTTGCAAAAGAAACTGAGGAAGTGTACAGGAGTAAAAGAAACAAAATTTTGAAAAGATCCCCAAATTCTAAACCCATAAAAACATATATCAGCACTTATAGAAAAAAAAACTTTAAAATAGAGCTCGCATTGAAATCCGAACCTCGCACGATTTCAATCATGGTGTAAATATGTAATCAATGGGGAGCAAACAATTACTGAACAAAACTTCAAAATTACACTACTACTTCATAGCTTAGATGGGAGTTAAAAGCTGATGAGTGCAGATAGCTTGCAAGTGCCATTAATCTGGGATCCAGAAAGCATCCAATCTACGATAATAGCCGACAGATGAAACCAAAATATACAGCATTAAAAATAATGAATCAAAACATAAAAAGGGCAGTTAATAATATCATTACAACCACAGCTTCAGCCAAAATGCAACAATAATAATAATAATACATATTAATCAGAATTATATACAAAACCAATTACCACTGCTAATGAGGATGATGTATGTGCTAATAATAATGATAATAATAATAATACAATCTAAGGGGTTACAGGTAAATATAATGTGGAAGTAGTAATTATAGTAGTAGTAGTGATAACCTTTGATAATTTCATCGACAACAAAATATCCAATTGCATTTTGCATTAACAACAACAACAGTTAGTAACATATTAGTCACAATGACACTTGTAGTAGACTTTCATTATTATTATTAATACAGGCACTTAACTGCTGGCTGATCTAAGCTCAACATGGACACTCCTCAGTCAAGACTCCATTAAGTAGAGTTAATAGTTCGTACTTGGTGGTTAGTGCGATGCATGGTAGGTTGGCGGGTTCTCCCCCTTTGCCTGTGCGTGGGCGGGCCCCAACAACAACAACGACGCCTGGCATACATACGCACTTTTTTTTTTGTTTCGCAGCAGTTTGGTGTCAGATGCAGTGCAGACGGCACGACAGATGGCAGCTAACCCCCAAAAGTTACATACGCAGTCAGTCTATCAGTTCAGGGAAATTCGGAAATCCTAGATGTGTGACTCGGGAGGTAGTTGTTAGTGCCCAGTTGCTGTCGAAAGGTTAAGTGTAAAAAAAGAGAGAAAAAATAGAAGGTTAGTCATGTCTGGCAAATAATCATAATGCATACACAAGTATTGGAATGAATTAATAATGATGATAACTAATACATGAGTAATAAAAAAAAACCTCATGTTATTAAACTTACAATGATTATTATTATGCTTTGCTAAGATCTTCACCAGTGAATTGCATTAATCAATTATGAGTGCATCATAAATAACATGCAATAGCAGTTGAAATAATTTTCATGCCCGAGTCAAGAAACTAAGCAAAATTTTCCAGAAACGTACGACTACAGTAAAATTCCCTCTCCATCTGCAAGTTCCCATAACTACACAGGTAGATGACTACAACAAGGCAAGCATTCTATATTGAAAGTCCACTGAAGTCTATATACAAAGGCATGACATTGGTGAAAGAAGCTTTGTGTGTGGGAAATATACATTAGTCAAGGCCAAATAAAATATCCATATAAGTTAGTAAACTGTGAGTAACTGACATTTATTTAAGAATACAGGATCTCAGAAATGAAAATTAAAATCAAAACGTGACTTTTGTTCTATTTTATCTTGGGAACTTTTATTTGATTCAAAATATTCATAACAATTGTTCTTTTTATAGCCCACTATATAGAGCTTCGTGTGCTCATAAGAAAAATATAACATTTCAATGATAACAGATTTGCTGTCTTGATAGTTTGTGAAGCAAAAATAATTCAACACATTTTTCTCATCTTTCTTCTCAAGCAGAGATAAATTGAGGTATAGAAGATGGTCTTATGAATACTGAAGAACAACCATCAACTTGATGGAATAAAATGACTTCCAGTGCAAATTACAACTGGAGCGTAATGTAAACACCAGCGAAATACTATAATCTACCTGCCTCTTCAACAATAATAATAAAAATTGTATATATATATATATCTATATATCTGATTCTATAACAGTGTAGCTACAAAATTGTATGCGATAATCTTAATGAAAAAGTGCAAAAAAAATTTAATGTATATAGAAAATAAACATCTTTCTGCATATTTTTTGTAAAATCTCATACTGGATTTCTTGGAAGCGCCTGTCATATAAAACATTTATCTATACAATCCCAAACTACAAGGCTGACAGCGCAAGGTCTTCACAAATGATTACCCTTAACTTGCTACCAGAACATATATACAATGGATTCTCAGAGACCATTTAAAAATAGTACTAAAAAGATAATTGTACAAAACAATAAGACAAATAACTAGCATGTATGTATGCATGTACTGAAATTATATCCCATATAAAATAACAATAAATCACAATTGTATAGAGATAGTTGAAAAGGCTGTACCTTGAGTAGACTCAGCAATGCAGGTCAACATACATATTTAACTATACAATGGAACTTGATGTAACCTACTTCTTGAACTGATACTAGGATGCTATTTTTTTTAAATGATACAATTTCTTCATAGAAATTTGAAAAAAAAAGTTTTAATACACTTAACCAGCTTATTCTTGATATGATCAATTACCTAAGCTAATTGACAAGGGCAAAAACATCATTCTAGCACGAGTCCAAAAATCATATATGGTATCATCACACCGACATACATTTGTAGAAATATAATAAAGCACCTTATGATTGACTGCAATTCTTTATAGCAATGGCTGTAGCACACATACTTACCTACCCAACTTTGCCATCAGGAATGTTAAAATCAATCACACCACACTGGGTTACTACCGCCCAAAACTATGATTAACTTTTTAATTCAAATGATAAATAACTGACCAAAGCAGTGAGATGATAATGATAATAAACAATTACTGTATTATTGTAGTCATAGCAACCAAAAATGTTACCATAGCAACCAAAATATACTAAGAATAATACACCTTTGCTTTCAGCAGTGAGTCTGGGTTTGTTCCACTGTTAACCTTGAGCTACAACAGCCTTTTCAATGTGAAGTAGAAAGCTGAGAGAGACACAAGGGATCGTGAACAGTGAACAGAAGTCCGCCCCACCAAACCCAGATATAAAAGTTTGTTCTAATAAAAGACTGGCGCAGATGGTGTAGTGCAAGGTTTATAGTATTTTAAAAAGAGTTTATAGGACACAAGTCATGTGCTCTATCACCTGTTTTGTAGGTTAGATTTACAAAAAATTTACGAAAAATTTTAACGAAAAGATTTACAGAAAAACCGTGCCAAAATTTTATCCCCCAAAAAGTGAGTTTGGCACCGACCTTCACTGTTCACAATCCCAAGGGTGGCAATCACCAGTAGTAAAACATATGAGAGAATAAAATATATGAACACACAAAAGACAAGTGTAAGTGTGAGCAACTAACCTCAATCAGTCAATCAAGGGTCTGGTTATGAAAGAGACACCCTTGCATAAGGATGGGTGGCAGCACGACTAACACTGTGTGTCCTCATCTTGGGGACCGCACCTAAGTGTAAAACAGCCCAAGACTTGATATCACTGTGTGCATACAAGACAACATGATTATTATTATTATTATTATTATGGGGACAAAGAAGCTTACAGTGGCAGTTTCTTGATTAGGATTTAACCATAAATGGTTGTGGATTCGGGAGTCCCAGCCGAAATGTGGGGAAAACATTAAATATAAAATTCTGTGGTAAAAACATTAAAATGAAATTTATTTCTTAGATACCTCCGGATTTAGTTTGTATACAAGGGGCAATTTTGGGGTAAATATAATTGAATGTAATGTAATGTTTTAAATTTCAATCCCACCAAACTTAGCCAATTGGCACCTTACAGTTTCAAAGATTAGCCAAAATTCAAATGCAAAAGATGGGTAAAGATGGTGAGGACTTTCAGTGTCATTTTGGTCAAAACTTTTCACCAGATGAGGTTAAAACTCCACTGAGAAGCTGCCACTGATTCAAAAGCAAATATAAAGTTGTACAGGAAAAAGAAACATTAAGCAACAAGTAAATTAAAACAGACAACTAAATGTCATTAATTAAAAGAAGTGGTGCTTTAGGGTCCCTATCACCAACAGGTCTGTAAAACAAAGACTGCTATTTACTTGTTTAAGAAAAGCCAGAAAAAAATTAAAACACACAGTAATTAATAACTGAATATTACGACACATTAATAATTGAAATAATAATCACTGCAATGATAATGAAATAAAATCTATAGGATGCACCATCACCATTTCTACAATAGTCTATATAATACACTAAGGACATTATATTATTAAATGCAACAAAGAAGCATGAATCTCTGCACAATATTCATATAAGTAAACAATGTTAGGGACATCTGATTAGTTGTTAAACGGGAGACTTCCATCTCTTCCTAGGCAGCACGTTGGGTAGAGTTTCCTGTGGGTAAAGAAACCAGGTCAGATGCATGCAAAAAAAAAAAACTTTGTTTGACATAAATCAAAATATTGCCACATCTTAATCCCAAGCCGAACCAACATTTCATCAGCTTTTAATTAAATTCAGCAGTTTCTTAAATATTGCACTTGACCATCTCTCTTAACCTGCAATAAGAGAGAGATTTTCTTTAAAAAATGAATTTTTGTCACTGAGGATATGTGTCACCATGAAGACTTTAACATGTCATCTACTAGATATGTCTAAATGTCATGACACATTTAAGGCCAAAAGAGCAAATGAGACATTACATTAAATGAATACTTGATAGTATATTGTTGCAACAAAATTGGCATGTTGTTGATGTCAAACAAAGACAACAAAGAT
Source organism: Lingula anatina (assembly GCF_001039355.2). The sequence continues at coordinate 71,179 of NW_019775414.1, read as the reverse complement.
ATGAACTAAACTTCATAGCAAAATGAAGACAAAATGGAAGAAGTTGTAAAGTTTGTGCTTTAGGCAGATGGCTTGATTTACATTTGATTTTTTGTCAGTTTCCCATAAACAATTCAGTTGTATTTTCCACAACATTACACCCTCCCTTACCCTAAACAACATCCTTTCAGTAAAAAAAAAAAAAAATTTCAACTAGAAATCTCAAGTTTCACATCTCTATTGAGCATTGCCATATATGTTCCATAACGAATCTCTTCATTGAAACTGTATGGTAAAGTCATTGCTTCCCTTCAATCTAATAAATTTGTGGTAAAGAAAATATCCATCCCAAATGATTAATATCTAACATCTGCTAAACATTTGGTCCCCAGAGATAAATAGGCCATTTCTGCTACAAAATATTTCTTTGGCAGAAAAAATTACACCACGAGAATCACTTTTGTCTACAAAATTGTTTTTCCTCATGAAAAAAATAAAGCAACAGCAGATTCGACCTCGGGGGGAAAAATGTCTGCCCCATTTTTGGAATGTGTGTGCTGCATGTGGGCGAAGTGTTATCTATAAATATAATAATAAAAAAATCTTTTATATATTTATACCCTGCCGCTGTGATGCAAATACTTCCAACAACTTTCTTGGTCCACTTACAACGGATGAATCTTGGGCAAGTCAAGCACAGGCTCAGTGGTTCAAGATGAAGACTATTGCTTTGGCGATTTTACATTTCTTGCAACACAGCACAATGAACACAAACAAAATTTTTCAAAAGAAAAAAAAAACAAACATGTTGCTCTACAAAGAAAAACCACAAAAGCACCAAAATTCAACCAATGGGAATAAGACAACCCATTTTTTTCTCATAGCACAAACTGGTTGTCTCTTGGCCAAACTAAAGGCCCACCATTACACATTTTGCCCAAGGCGAGCACCATATCACTGCCTGTCAAAACTCAAACCAAACCTAACCCTGTGCTTGCCTTATAACCAAAGATTCACCTCTTTGAAAAAAAAAGAAAAAAATTGTCATTTTGCACACAAAAACATAACAAAATATCTGAAACTGGAGTCACATGGAAATGGAAAAATATCACATAAGTCCCAGTCCTTCTATCTAAAGTGGCACATACCCACTCCACCTGGTTGCCCAGTCCCTGGGTACTCGAACAACGCCGTACTTGGTCCTCCCAGAGTCATAGCGTAATGATCGTACGGAGTGCTAGTGTATATCAGCCCAGCTCCCGGCGACATGGACAACTCTGGGGCGGATATAGGTGGCACTAGCGGAGGCGGGCTGCCCAAGACCGTATGTTGGTGGGCTGCATTGGCGGCGACTGCCTGTGCTGCCTGAGCATTGGCTAACTGAGCTGACGCTAGCTGGTGATTGGCTAACTGGCTTGCCATCTGGCCAGCGATCTGCGTCTGCATGGATCCGGCTCCCGGAAGACCTCTGGGCGATAGGAATAATGGCGCTCCTGCTGGCCCTTGAGCTCGTAGGTTCGGTGTTAGCATCAGTCCCGTGGCTGGGTCGAATGTACGAGTATGAGCATCTGAAAGGGAACACAACACTGAAGTGCTACTACGAGCTTATTACTTTAATGCAAAAGATGTCTTTTTTGTTGTGCAGTGTCAAACAGAAGAATGGCAAAGTTGACCTCTTTCAAAACTGAACTGAACCTTTTGATACAGTCATTTTCACCCTTTTATTTTTTCTTAAAATTTTCTCCTTTATGAATTATTTCATTCCACTCCCAACACTTTTTTTTTTTTACCAAAATGTGAAAGTATCACATGGCTAAGGCAACTGTGGGCACACACTGGTTACCAGAGCAAACCCACAACTCTCACCAAAAAGCAAACAACTTCTTGACATTACAGAGCACTATCACCGGGTTATCCGTTTGACACTGAACACATAAAACAGCAAAGATAACATGTTACTTCACATAAACTGCACTGGTTCACCCTAGTAAACCACACCAACCCACTGGCTTCTGTAAAGCAAAGTCTTGTGATGTTAAAATCACAGCAACAGCACAATATATATATACTCTGTGTGATATAAAATCCAACAACAATGACAAGCAAAAAGACACATTGATGATTTTTTAGTTAAATCTGTGAAGGATTAAACAAACAATTACTCCAGAATTGACATGAAAATTAATGTAATGTTCTTATTTTCATTCTTTTTTTTTTAAAAATTTATCTTTTAAAAAAATTACAATTATTCTTCATAACTCATTAATCCATTCTCCAAACTATAGGAAAGCACTACTGGGATAAAGTTCCTTTATGAAAGAAAAAGAACAAAGTCTGGGTTTGGTACTATAATCTACTAAACACCTACATATGTGTATATACAAAGGGTTGAAACACCAACTCCAGGTTCCAGTGGGGGGACACATCAGATAAAATAATATTGAGTGAACCGTATAGCATAATGATAATAGTAATGATCCATTTTACAAAATCATGCAAAGAAAAAAATCAAGAACATCCTGCACCATGCATATGAACTAAAATTGTGTAGAACTGCTGTCAAGTTTAATGAGTCCACTGTTCTTATCATTTTTTAAATATAATAATGAATGTTTATTTCCATATTTTTACATGCAAATAAATTATTGAATATGTTTATCTTTTATCTAGAACAAACTCATGAGAAGATTTTTTTTTTGTAAACATATACATATTTTCTTTTTAAATGTCACTTAATCGGGAGAAAAAGGGGATCTTTATTTTATAATGAGAACTTAATCATCATTAACTCATCACAAATTGACAGCAATTCTACATCATCACACATGATCACTGTTTCACTGTGGGAAGAAATCAGAGAAAAATCACTTGGATCTGGCATCTATAAGGTCCAAGCCAAGCTGAAATAGTGTGTAATATGAAGATAAAGGGGGGGTCAGCAAAAATATCCAAATCATACCACAAAAGCAATTATTGAAAACACTAAAAAAAGAATAGATAAAAAATAAATAAATAAATAAATAAAAAGGCGGGATAAGGATCAAACTAAAGCCACACACTGCCAAACTGGTGGTGAAATGTGAAGAAGCGAGCACAGACTGATGGCAGCATCCCAGCTACTTGGTTCCCATGCAGCTTACTGACCGACTGACAACTTACGAGACGAAGTAGGCGGAGAAGGTTGTTGTCCAGGGGGCTTTGTGGTGTCTCGATATGTCCCGTTAATCAGGGCTAACTCCATGAGTTGGCGTTTCTTTAAGTCATCCTCTCCTTCCGGCTGAAAGAGTTGTGTTAACAAAATGTTAGTACATTTTAAGCATATATTAATGTATATGAGCATTAATCGGACACTTACGTGTTGAGGGATTAAAAGCTCTGATGGCTGGGTCTCTATATGTCCCATTTAATAAGGCTAGCTCCATAAGCTGGACTTTTTTGAGATTGTCTTCTCCTTCAGGCTGCAAAAGAGAACAATCTACAGCCATTAACAACTGGTTAGTGGCATGAATAATTTTAGGAATTAAATGAGCTAGGGTCCGTTTGGAAAATAATCTCCGTTATAGCCAGTTTGCAGCAAATGTCTGAATTGTGTCACTTTTTTTCATCAAAATTCTGTTGATAAATTGGAGAAAATAAAAGGATTTTTAGTTTCTGTTTAAGTTTGAGTATAATGTCAACTGATTTTTATTTATCTTTATTATACATTCAAGCATTAAATATATCCATCAGGTGTGAGTATGGAAAGATCTTTTCACTCCCATCCACTGAAAAGCTGAAAGTATCAAAAGTATCAGTCCGTCACATCAACTGCAATCTGTTAAATCCTGTAACACAACTGCTGAACACCCCTATTCAGGGTAAAAATAAACTTGCCCATAAAGGAGCGTAAATCAAAACCTTATTTTGTGTTCTAACCCTATGGTTCAGGCGGAAAAGCGTGAAATCTGTTGCATAGACGGAGAACAATATGTCCCAACAAAAACTGTTTTCCCTAAGAGATGCCGCCCGATGAAAGGCATTTTGAGTTTTCAATAAAGACATGAAAGGCGCTGGTGTTGGGCCACTGTTGTCCTACCCTTTCATCCCCCACACAAATGCTTCAAAACTTTGAACAGAGCAGAAGTCAAAGGTCAGGGTAAAACATTCAAATTTTCCCTTTCATGGGTCAGGACCGGTAAGAAAAGCATATGAATGCAAAAATCACTGGCCCTCCAACTCGGCAACTGAGCCAAGTAATGGCATGTAATACGGACTCTTGATATGCTTCTGATTACTTCTCCATGTGAAACAATGAGGCTTGATGGGGTATTCCAGCGGCTGGACTTCCAATCATCATGGCCATTTGTTTGCTGAATGGGCTTTTGGTTGCTTGGGGCTGGTTATTATGGCCTATCAGGAATGCTTTGAGAAAGTGCAACTTGCATACATAATTCAATCGTATATTCATTTAAGCAGCCCTTCAGAAATCTGGCGATAAAGCACAGGAGCAGGCGAAGTGTGAAAAAGCCAGGTCACTGGATATAATGCAAGGATCTCCCTTTCCAATTTTCACCTTTTTCAAGAGCAAATTAAACAGAAATGCTGATGAACAGAGAAGAGCATCCTTATCAAACCCCGCCATCAATACCAAACATTCTTCTATGCCATTTTTTCTCTGCAATACTTTTGCTATGGCGATTGCTAAATCGTTTCTTCTAAAGCAAACCAACTTTCTTTCCCAATAAGAGTTTGACTGGGATCACAATTTTAGTCTGGGGAATTTGTATTATTGATCTTGTTTGTGCAAATACTGTGCCTTTTGCAAACATTTAGAGCATTTTTCACTACAGGTGCATGAAGATAAATGACACTTGTGTAATAAACCCCTCCGTGACAAACAGTAAAAAGGGGAACTAGCCTGTAATGGTCCGCATACCTGTGCATGTGCAGTAGAGCAAAGAGATTGCCCCTGGATAGGCAAAAAGGATGACACCAAAATTACACGCCTAAGAGCCACAGCGTAAAAAGGGAGGAAATATCAAAATAAATGTATACAAATCCCATTTTTTGTCACCTTTTATGAATAGTTGACTCGATTAAAATGGAAAAATTTCAATTCCATGCTTCGGAACTGCTCAATGAACTAACAGATGAACGGCACAAGAAGATGCTGCGAGATGCTATTGTCGGGCGCGGAGTGAAAAATGTGACGCTCCCTGCACAGGAATTTGTGCCTTTGTTGCAGCTTCCACATTGCCAGAATGTGGCATGATTGTAATCAAACATGCATTGTCCATGACTGTAAGAAACTGACATCTACACTCTACCTATCTCTTGCTGCTATTTTAGAAAAAAAAATGCCCAAGGCAATAACCACTTGATCAAAAACAGCTAGAAAACAAATTCTAAGAAGTAACGGAACAAAGCAAATGATATTTAATTTATAACAAGTCTTGATGACTATAGACTTTTTCACCTGATTTTCTCTGGCACTGTTATTTTGACAGTAGAACTCCGAATAAATCTAAAATTGGGACTTCTTGTCAGAGAACTCCGTAAAAAGAACAAAACCCAAGAAGATGTCCCAGAGCCTTTCTTCCCTGCCAACACCCCGAGGAGAGAGTACTATTTACCTAAGATTATCTCTGTGGGTACCAGTCTAGCTTAAAAAGGTCATATTATTGCCAGTGCAGTATAGGAAGACTGCACAAGAGGGTCTGAGAGGTATCTATATTATCATGGAGGTACTTTTGATCCAAGACATTTTTGCAAAGCCTGGTACTAATTTTCTCATTATCAGCTGCTAGATTTAGGTAAGATGATCAAATTAGCGCCAGTGCAGAATTGGAAAGCTGTGCAAGAGGTTCAAGAGGTATCCATATCATCACGCAGGGTTCTTCTTTTTTTTTTCTTTCTTATTTCAATGAATTTTCACAGAATCTGGTGTTCATTTTCCTACTCTCATTTCAAACTCATAAATAGAGGCATGTTTAAGGCAGGAGCAAAATTCACCACAAAGGTCAAAATAACTAGATCAAGGGAAACACATGCAGTAAGGTAAGAACTGATCATCTACCAGTCAGGAAACTGGAAGAAGAGAGGGTAGGTCTCTGAGAATGGCCTCTTTGATTCCTTTCTTTTTGGAGGAAATGGTAATGAGCGTAAATCAACCCAAATCTGACAGTACATCCAAGTATTCTTAGGTGTTTGTAATGCACCTAATATCTCTTGGCAAACACATGTTTCTCTGTCTAACTTCACTGGGCTCAGTGTATTCTAACTTGACCAAATCAATGTGTAGAAAAAAAAGGCATTACAAGATTATGGCAACTGAAGAGAAAAAAAAAACATACATTTCAACAAAATATCCATTGCCCCCCCCCCCCCCCAATCAAGCCCAACTGCAGTAAAATAAAAGTACTAAGTCAAATATAACATTGAATACACTAAGGTATACATAGCATGTCAAGAGGGGGGGGGGTACAGGTATTAAATCTGCGTAAAGATTTCAGTCTGCATAAATGATTAATGCATCTACAGTTTGTGCTGGGTTGATGGTACATGCAAACCTTCCTCCTATACAATACACTATCTGTCATTAACAGATAATCGCAAGATGGCATGAAATCAAAAGAACTGCTGCCAAAAAGGTTAATAAGATCAAAGGAATATCACAAATATAGCCTTAATGGGAGAATCATGTGCAAGGATTAATTCTATACCTTTTCCTATTATCACAGTAAAGGCAGAAACAAAGTGCATCTCCCATAACAGTAATGTAATGGCCATTGCATGGACAAGGCACTCCCATTGAAATATTTTGTCAATTGGCCAAGCGGTGTGTCCTGCGTGTACTACCCCTTTCGTGACTAAGAGAACATCAAATCCCTGACCAAGATATAGTTTGGCAAAAATATAAAAATAGTCTAAATAATGCAGAAGTCTTCATTTCTACCTCTTATAATCCGCAGCATTTTAAGATACCTAAACTACGTAGCCAGGGGGTAAAGAAGAATCTAGAATTTTAACTGTAACTGTATCATCATGCATTTAGTTCCAGTTACTTTTGTGTTCTGTATCAACAAGGGGGTTGCAGTGTCACTGTGATGATGAAGAAACCACCACCAAATGACAGATTCCACTGAGGGAGGAGATGAGGATACATGTCTACAAGGTGGATCGTTTTACATACTCCTCCAGTAACCAGCACAGGTATACGGTGACACCGCAGGCCTCCTGCTGTGAATACAAAATGAACGGTCCCCGAAGCACACCTGTAAAACTAACCAGCCAGCCAGCTAAGGACAGCCACGTGTGTCTATTAGCCTAATAAATACAGGGAACTCTCACTCCCCGAAGATAACCAGCAGACATTCCACAACACTGGCGAATGTTTACAAGTAAGATTAGGTGAAGGGCCTGATCGACATCCTTTTCAGTTTAAGTTTTCAACAAGTCTTCCAAAAACATGGGTTGATTTATGGGGAACATGACAGGCAACAGAGGGAGTAGCTGGTATCTTCCATGTATCTCTCGAAAAAGAAACACAGAAAAACCTGATAATTTTATCTATCTTTAATAAAAAAGAGTAACAGGGAAGCCAGTACCATATCACCAAACATTCCCTTTAATAGAACCAGCAGACAGAAACCAAAATAACTGAGAAATCCCAAATGCAAAATTCTTTTTAAGGTATGCAATTTAACAATCTATCATAAGACTTTTTTTTTGGCAATGGGCTGAACAGGAGAAAGATTAGTTACTCGTTTGCAGAATGGGAATGCAAAACTTGCACTTCCTCTGTTTTGTATCTCTATTAAGACTATCATTCACCAGTGATCTTTAATGTGAATCTACTCCAGGGGGGATTTCTCTTGTTCTGCTTCAGGAGTTGTGAAAGACCTTCTGTGTACCTTGTCAACTCCTGACCACTGAAGCCAAACAGAAATCTAGACAGAAAAGACAAAGTATGATCGAATCTATGGATGATAAAAAAAAATCAATTCTAACTTGCAGCGCACACTGGTTTACATTTTTGTCTGTGTAAACACGATACAGATACTTTATAGCATGCACAAACCAATTTGATATAGAACACAAGACAAAATATGTGATTATAAAACCCAATTCAATTGCAAAATAGCCATTTTTTGCTAATCTTAGAAGGGTGAACTATCAATAAAGACCAACTGATGTGTTTTCTTCTGCTTTTGTAATTTCTTTAGAAATAGACTTCAGTTTAGATTACGGCAAACATCCACATAAACCAGTTTAGAGAAGCCACAGAGCAAATGAACGACTTCCCCTGATATCAATATAACACTAGAAGGCCTAGTTTTAGTAGTATTAAATGACTGCCCAGTGCTGGGAGACTGTACACATATCACTGATAATCTGGTTTCATCCCTGGTTCAATGTCTATAATGGTAATCTGAATGCCATAGGCGGCAATTGTTATCTTGTGTTCCTACAAGTCTGTACTATCAACATTATAGGAGAGCTATGAGAAATCAATGGCATTTAAGGAGACTTGGTCTGCTCTTTCAGTCCAGTTTCTGCCAATTTCAGATTCAGAAGTCAGGACAAAAAACAAACAAAAAAAGAAAAAAAAAGTGCAAGAATGAATTATTTACTGACAAACTATCTAAAGTAATTTGATCATAAAGCATGAACTCTCCACCCCTACCTTTTTATACCCTTCACCTCTACATTGCAACCTTTCATCAGAAGAGTACAATTTGAGAAGGGTGCTCTTGAAACAATCAACACATGATCTCAATAAAAGACAGGCCATATACAGAAGCCACCAATGCCAAAAAAACCACAAAGTATTAGAATGGGGAGACAGCCTATCCCTATCACCCACAACAAATCAAAAAATTTTGTTTGAGAGGCCCCACCTCTGCTCTGAGATCTTTCAACAGGCAGGGAGCAATCTCATAAGGTTTCTTGAAACGTATCACCACTAGTTCAGTAAAATGTATTTGATACTAAACTGATACTGTATTGAATTGCACAGAAAGAAAAAAACTTTTTTGAGGTATTTCTGCTTATCCATCTTTTTTTAATGGCAGAGTTTCTGAAATCTACTTTTTTTTTTTAGTTTCTGAAAAATAACATCCTGTCTCAATATAAGGAATGGTTTTCAAATCGTCTTAAAAATGAAACTGTGGTATATGGGCAAAAATTTGGACAGTGTTTTTGTCATTATCGTTTCATCTGGAGAAATACATTTCAGTTGGACACCAAACATTGAAATAAGGACCAGATGGACATAAACTGAACCCAATGACAATACATCGTAAATGGTTCATTTCCACCTGAACGATGCTTTATCTTCTTGGAGTTTCTCCGCTATCTCTGAGAATTGATTGAAGATCTCTTTAGCGGCAGAGTATGTTAATCCTAACATCCACCACTGTCGGAGCTATGCAGCCAAAGTTACATCAGCACTGAGGAGGAAAACTTTCATTCTCTGGAGAAATGGGGGAAATAGAATGCTTACATATTAGCAAGGAAATCAAATAAACCTGCTGTGGTATCCAACTCAGAGTATCAGCCTATATCTCTCAAGCCCTCTGACTCGCAACTTCTTTCTTGCGCAGTGAGTAATACGAAACAAAGGAAGAGACTGTTGGCCAATACCTTAACGGTATAAAATAAAGGAAGACTTTGTTTAGAAAAGATAACCACAGTGTAGTCAACTCAAAACACATGTACAAGGATGATGTATCTGAAACCCTTACAGAATTATTCTTTCGGGAGTATGCTTCTCCCCACCCCCATTATGTATAAACAGAAACATAAAGATGCCCATCAAATCCTGAACCCAGCTTCCTGCGGAGTATGTGAGGTTTCCAAAAATCTTTCGGCAACGTATGAAAACTGGCACAGGAGAAATCCTAAGTGTTTCTATGCAAACATTAATTAGATTTATGCTTCATAAACATATGGGGTTATCCTCTGCTGCTAGGCATCTCTAGGGCTATTCTAAGACCAGGCCTTTGCAGAAAAAGCCCGTTATTTCCAAAGTAAATACTTCTCTTTTGCAAGCAAAAAAGATATAGCAATTACTTATTAAATTTGAACAAAAATAATTCATCATAAATCCCAAAATAATGTTATATATAATTCATAAAATATTTATGAATGAAAAAATAAAACAATTGGAGAAATCAAAATATGGAAGCAATTGGAGTACTTCCCAAGATAAGGGGAAAAAAATTATGTGTTGGCATTTTTGCCTGAAGCATTCCTTCACAAATTATCACATTTGCCTTGGAATTTAGATTGTTGGACATGGAGTCACTGTCTGGATGTCTTCTTCAGAAGGTTCTCCCGTCAGAGCAGTTCTCCTGGGGATTGGGAGCTTTAGATGTCAAATCAATGTAGACAGTGTATTTGAAATGGGAAACAGTCATAAGCAAACAGCTTAACAAGAAATGAAAAACTTCTGTTAAGGCAAAGCAGTCCGTTGGCAGTTTGCTCAAACATCTAATTGGTCTTACGAGCGTTAAGGACTTAAATTAAAGAAAAAAAAAAAAAAAACATGTCAGTCGCCACGGAAACCTTGCAACAAATCTACAGTCTTTCCACTTGATGTGAATATAAAACTAAATGAACAACTCCTTAAGCAATGTATGACATCAAGTAACATTATTGAATCAGCATATTTTAATACCAGCATCTCTGCTTTCTTAAGCACCTAGGGACATGGCCACAAAGGGGATATTGGCAAGTTACAAGTGCACTGCGCGTGCTGATATTTATAATTATTTCTTTTCTTACCGCTGGCACTAACAACTTCCTCACTTCCTCCACAGCCCTTTGTAGTTTCATCTCAGCTCTGGTTTTTGTGTCTTCTACATTTATTAATACATGTAACTCTTCATTTAAGTGTTCCCAGTTTGGCTTGCCTCTATATTGTTCCTCCTAGAAAAGACCAAAAAATATTTACTTTTAATAATAATAATAATAATAATAACAAAAATAAATAAAAAAAACATATCTATTCAGCATAATATACATATTGATAAAAAGTTCCTTGCCAAATGAGTAACATTTTTTGAATAAATGAATAAATGACTAGTTCAGCTGCGCCATCCAGTCCAAGCTTTTAAAACTGCACTCCCTATCTTAACAATAATAACACTGATTTGACTTGACAAGAACAAGTGATCTTAAAGAATGTTAACAGTCATATACTGTATTCAGGAATGACACATCAGTATTTTGACAAGGCCTAACCTGTACTGTTCAAAGAAAATACACAGAAACACTTCAATCTTATCTGAAACTTTCTTTCATAAAAAAAAAAAACAGAACAAAATCATATAACGAAAACTTAACAGGGCTGAATAATCGAAGTTAAATTGTCAAAGATGGATACAGAAACATACCAGTTGATGTTGAAAACCAACCTCCCCCCCCTCCCTTCATTTTTATAAAGAGTACCCCTGAAGCTAATCCGTTTCACTGTAACAGGATGGCTTTCATTTCTCAGAAACCAGCGACTACAAGTAAATAGCAAAAATGCTTTTTAATAATTACCTGCATTACCAGTAATATCCTCCTTTCTCTTTGTAACATTAAATGGGTTTTACAGAAACAAGCTACTTATTTTGGTTAATTGCAATTCTGGCTACAATGGCAAAAACAATGGGTTTGAGGACATGCCTTAAAATGGGCAGGTTCTATAAAGAAAATAAGCATTAAAAATGCATTTTCAGTTTAGTTGGGTGGTTTTCCCTTGGTTTACCACTACCTACTTATACCATACAGGCAGTGTTTGCCTCTTAGGAAAATTAGTTGCTGGACCGAAAGTCCAGCCATCTTGAAAAGTAGCTGGACTGAATGTCTGCTGGGTGGGATAACTTCTCAGCCCGTTCTGAAAGTTGTCAGCCCCGGGCAGACGGTCCAGCCTTAATTTCTAACACTGCATACAGGGATGTAATATAATAACAATAAAACACCTAAAATAAGGAATCTCTTCATTTTATCAATCTTTAAGATAATAGGACCACAATTTTTAGTTACAGGAATCTAGTGCAATTCTTCTCGTCACATTTTTGTTTTCTGTTGTAAAAGAGACAAGTAACATTTTTATCATATAAAAAAATTCCCAGTTTTACATGTTCGTGACTTGGTCACATAACAAGACACTCAACTATGAAACTGACTTTGATTTCACAGAAACAAGCAGATCTTACATAAATAATAGCATGTTGATGACAAAACTAACTGGTCAATGTGCTTGCCCCAGGATGGTCAGCAAACAGACTGGCCCTTATGACCGAGGACAAAGACAGTGGGTCCACTGTGCTGGGCACTGTCACAGTGATGGATGGGCAACAGCTAACTACATCTCCACAGGGAAGGCAGAGTGGCATTTTGATGGACTTTAAATAATCCTATACCTCTTGTCCATCTTACATGTCATATTCTTTTAAATGGACCCTCCATTTCTTGCATTCATTTTTGTATCTGTCTAACACACATCTGTTGATATGCCATCAACAGTTTCTTTAAAAGAATAATTCCAACTATTAATATTTTTTTTCAGCCATGCTTTAAACTGCAAATTAAAAACCAACCTCTGAAACTTTCTTATGCAAATGTGCATTTTCATAAATAATACATTTACATGCCAACTTCTTAAAATATGCACCTATGATAAAGATCCTTGCAGACACAATATTTGGGCAACCATGTATCTTGATTTAGGAAAAGGAAATTCTAGACCCATTTAAGCCAACTTAATGCCAGTTCCAAGGCACTATTGCCACCAGGCAGTGATCCCAAACTACTAGTATTTAAAGTAGGCCACCAAGAGTTTGTTTGTAGAGTAGTCTCACTTTTATTAGCAGCATAATTAAATACCAGACTTGAACTGTATCAAAGGCAGTATTCCAACCTTGTACCCCCCCCTCCCCCAAATACTTTTTTTTTTATTAAACTATTAAACACGGCAATTTCTGTATCTCATGAGGTTTGTATATATTTCAGTCCTAATCTTGTGTAGATCTAAATATGGTTTCATGGGTTCCCTGTTGTTTAGACAAGTAGCTTAGAGCATGTCACAGACAAAATCAAGATAACTTCTTCCAAAGCAAATTTTATACTTGAACTACAAGAAAAAAAAAAAAAACCCAAATGTCATTCCCACTTCTTCCTTTTGTTTAAGAGGGTGGGGACAGATTTTCTTTTCACCATATTCAAATAACTGCAGACCCTATTATCATGGTTGACCCTAGTACATTAAATATATAACAAAACATTTTTGGCATGCGAATGGAAATTCTTGCTCAGTTCTTTACTGGAGGGTCAAGACTCATTCATTATGACTACCCCTTCCATTTCAAAAGCCAAATACCAACAGGAACCTAGTTCAATATTAAGCCAAGCAACCAATCTGGTCTAAAGCTTTAACTTGCCATGCTGCAGTGGAAAAACTAGACAGCAATTTTCCCTTTCTTAATAGCTTTGACCATGGGTCAGATGTGAGGAAATAAAGCTTAATTTCATTTTGAGGAGGAACACCACATATGCTTAGTTCAAAATAACTCCCACTTTAATCGCAGATAGAAGTTCTCATCCATTATCCCACTGTAATTGGGTACTAAGGGGAGTTCAGTCCCATCTTGCTCCCAGTCGAACCTCTACGCTACTCCTAACACAACCAGGCTTCTACATGATAAAATCATATTATATATTAGTATTCTGAGCTCAACTAGATACAGAGCTCTCAAAAGGAAAAATGTTTTAAGCAGACACCAAGCAGCATCTTTATTTTCAACTTAGGACAGATTAGATCAATTATAGTTTATTGATTTCACTGCAACAAAGCTATCCCAGTATAAGCTGTTGATAATCCCCTCTGACAGCTGTAGTCCCCTGACTTTCCCAGAACCTCCATTCAATCATTCTGAACTCGCACAGATATAGACAAGTCGGGGTCTCTGTAGAATCACTCTCTCAGGCTTTCGGATTAAATTGCCAAATTTCTCTAAGCCACCGACCATAATGATTCACTAACAATTAAATAATTGGTAAAATAGATAGGTCAAGGTAGGGATGAAGATCGACAGTCAATTTCTGATGTGCACAAGGCCAATTTTGGTAATTGTATTTCCTAATAGAAAATGCAGCCATGATCTTTAGTATTAAAATTCCAAGCACCACCCTTGACAAGAGAATTATTCATGTAAATTCTTAAACTGACATGACTGTCAAAAGTTGATGATTTTTCAAACCCTATTGAAAGTGAAATGGATGTCCTGTGGGTAGATTAGCCTAGCATTAGGTGACAAAATACACCTTTCCAAGCTTATTTTACACTAAAGGTATGGACATAAATTAGCAATATCCCCAATGGCCAAGGGCTAGTACTTGTCCAGGTCAGCATAAATAGTAGTAGTTTATGTCTTGAATGATTTCCTGTTAATCTGTATGAGGAAAGAGGGGATATTCAGATTATTAGTCAGATTGTCCCAAAGCCCAGCTTGAAGGTATTTAATTTCATCCATAAAGACACCTTGGCCCTTTACTTGTCCAAATCTGGGCTTGTTCTCCAGGTGTTTAAAAAAATTGAGAGATATAAAAAAACAGCCACTGAAATAAATGGGTCTGAATTGGTTTTGATTTAGAAAAAAAAAAAAAAAAAAAAAAGAACCTGATGACATAACTGACATTTTCAATGTAAATTACAGCCAAACTTGGCAATACATCATAACAGCTTTATTTCCTCTGACAATTCAGTTATAAAAACACATCCAAGGATCCATCTCTCTTTTTTTAAAACAAGTTTGCATGTTCTCAGATCCATCTGGCAATTTGCCTTCAGTTTGATAGTAGTGATTTATACGTATGGCAAGCCCCTTGGTTGGCTGTGAAAATTATGTGATGAACTTTTCTGCCTCAGTAGCCAAATTGTGCATAACGATTCCGGTAGCCACTTTGAAGTGTAGTTATAAACCATGCCCATCCCCTACCTCTGCACCTCTTTATTTCAACATTCTCCCCCTTGCTTTTCACATTCAAATCCGCTATGGGAATTCCACTCCAAAATCACCTATCTTTCAAATATTGTGTTTCCTCAGAAGAGAAGGGGCTATTAAACTGATGTGGCGACAAGTTTAATGGGGGGGGCTACTTTTTCATAGCCTGTGCCTGCCAAGCCGTGCAGTGTTGTTTAATGTTCCATTCCTGCGGGGTGTCAAAATGAAATCGGAACCAGCAATGTTCTGTTTGATTTTAGATGCTGTTAACCATGCAAGCCGTCATGTTAAAGGATCTCAGAACTGTCTTTAACATTTAATAACTGTAGTAAAAGTGACTAAGAAAACCATAAATTATTTTTACAAAACACGAAGCGCACAATAAATCTTCATAGATTCAATTTCAATATCCTCATTCGACTACTACATATGGAGAGAGAGGCCACAAATCTCTCTGCATGGTCTGATATTGCCTATAAATCTTTAGTTCATATAACACTATCATTTACTACGCTCAGCACATTTTTTTCGATAAATGATCCATGACGAACATAACACTATCAGAACCAACCCTTTCTTTAATACCCATTGCGTTGCCGTTTCCCCTATCATTATAGTTTTGCAGCCCGTATTCCTTCTAAAACCCATTCATATTTAAACAAAAAAATAATACAAAAGCTGTAAACTCATGACTTACCTTTTTTTTTCATCCATCACTAATGTGTGGCTTATCTATGCAACAATTCTGCAACCTGTTCTCTTTTTAAGAAATCATGACACAAAACTCACTTCACTTACCTTTTTCTTATCCCTCATTGATCCTCTACCTCTAACCATAATTCGGCAACCCGTACTCTTTTCTAGTTCTTTAATGGTGTGACCCTGTGGACCTAATATCCTACCAACAAAGTTGAACTGAAAACAAAAAACAAAAAGAATCTAGGTGTTGTGTTACATGTTGAATAAAAAGCAACTTCAGACCCGCCTGGGGTATTACCAGAGTGATAAAGATCCATTCCTGTAACAAAAAAATACAATAAGAATCTAGTTACATCTCATATTATATCATCAGTACTTGAATGTGTGCATGGCGCAATAAAGAATGAAATGAAGCATATGAGGAATCTCTGTTTGCAGCATAAATTGTCATTCAGATGACAAGTCAATTGATGATAATCTGCAAAACAGAAGTCACAAACATCATGATCATTGCAACAATTTGTATAATTCTTAAAATATCCCAAACAGAAAAAAAATCGACTTTAGGTTTATTTCCAAGGTAAAAACAAAGTATATATGCCAGGTGTGCTGCAATCCACATTGACAAAACTATGGAAGGGTGGGGGAAGAGGGGGGTCACTAAATAGTTATTGTCTCCTGTCACATAATAGGATAAGCATCATGTTCAGAAATGGCTACCAACTACCACTTGACCCTCTCCTTTACATTTCTCCTGTGGGCAAACACATAAGAGACTACTTGCACTGTGCAAATAGGAGCCATATCAACAATGGGCGAGAAAGTGCATGCAAATTGGATACAGAGCTCAGTGGGTTGGGCTCGTTGGTCTGAACTGGACTGGACCTCAGCAAAGAAAAATAGGGCTCTCTTTTCAGAGAAGCAGTACCAGCTGGTTTAAACAACAAGGGGTGTACAAAATTATGACAGCCACAGAGTTGACTGCATTATATCATGTTGAGGATATTGCAACCAGAAACCACTGCAGTAACAAACTGGGTTCCCTGCAGTCTTCACCATTCAGTTTTGACTAGACCAAATCCCAGTGTGAACAGAACTGTACGGACCTCTGTTTAACCCTTCTAGCAGAGGACAGTAGTATTCATCATCTTGATGGCTTTAAGGGAAAAGCCAGGCAGTGAACTATCACCAAAGTGAAACCCATTTATCCTCATTGACATAACCAGTTACACGAGCTGCTACAGCAAATATTTGTATTTCGGAGCCATATACATTCTTTGTACAGTTTAAACACAGTAGTCTCTGTCCGCCTCCTTGCTTTGTGTTTTTTTTAATATATCAATATGCTAAGGCAAAACAGACAGTCAGTAAAAAAAGTTTAATGGCACATTAGGACATGTTGGGAAATAAAAAATGTCTCAGCAAAACATTTAGAGGGTCATACGCATGCAAGGAAATAAAAAGGCAACTCGGTAAAAATGGCTTAAATGCCACAAGGCAGGGCATAAAATGATAACTTCTAAGGCGACCGACCGGGTCTGCTAGCCTCTCCCCTCCAGTCATTCAGTACGGAAGGACACGTTCATGTAACACCTTCAACTTGATACCACAGGTAAAACTAGTCAACTGATTGAAGAAGAAGAAGAGGCCTCATTCTGCTTTAGGTAACCGAAACTGGAAGGCAAACAATCATTATAGTATAGAATGTGGTCAGTAGAGCAATCTAAGCTCTTCCATTGTCCTATGACCAGGGTATCAGGGGTATATGTTTATGCGCAACGGAGGTACTTTTCAATACAGGATGGATGACACTGACAATACCATACTAAAGACATGTCACATCTCAAATATCTTGAAGGCAGTTTTATTATCTGTGTTAATCTTTATACAACTATGTTATCTATCCAGCCTATAATCTGTTTTGTTGAGAAAAAAAATCACTTGCGAAAAAAAAAAATCACCATAATTATCCAGCTGGTTTATTTATCTTTATATTTTTTTGGTTTGACATTAAACTTTCAACCCACTTACTTTCTAGATTTTACATTTAATTTGATCAATATCAACTTCTGATTACATTGCAAGATAACCCAACATGCCTCATGGTCGCCTGAGCATCTCCTGCCAAAACTGATTCAAAGAACACGAGCTTGATTAAATAAACTAAAAAGAATTTAATCGTTAAGTTTAGATACTACCATGCCACTTGCTGACTGAACATATTATTGGATGTTTTGGGAAGTGAGCTGTATTATTTCTGTAGGCAGAGGTCTAAACAAGATAATCAAGCAGGTCTTGGGAAAACATACACAGCAAACAATCGTTCAGCAAATGGTATATGGCGATTGTTCTTGAGAAGCAATTTCTGTAAATGTCTTATAAAATAGAATATCACCAATCTCACACTCACATCTCCCTCTCTCTATTATTTCTGCAAACATATTGACTGTGATTCAAATTTCAAAGACAAATCGATCAATTGAAATCTCCTGCGACAATAGGGCCTGAATGCAACGTACTCTCTTGGCTGCCAAATCCAGATTTCCTGTGTGATAATGTAAATTCCATATACCAACATAAAGGCCTGAATCGCTGGAGCAAAAATTCACTTTCAATGGCAACCCAAACAGCCTTTTGTCTAAGCAGCTCGGAGACAAATGTATTGAGGAGGGAGTCTAGGTAAACACAAGCATATATTAATGCACACATATTGTGAAAAGTTTTCGCAAGGTTTCTGATACAAAACACCCACTAGAAGTCAGGATTACAATCTTAAGGTGTAATCTGAACTTAACCCAAGGAAGGTAAAAACCTGGTTAAAATGTACTGCTGCCACAGCACCTGTGTGCAACTGTCAACTGAATGGCTTAATCCAGATGCTTTGAAACCCTAAACACCACTTCTACCCAGAGCAGCAGTGTATTTTTGTACTTGGGGGAGCAAATACAATCTCCTAACAGCCACAGGTTTCTTTTTCCATGGACTTGCCACACGTTTTAAGACCGAAATTTATAAGATCCCCACAGGAAGTCTCATTTCCATGGCAATATGCCATGACCAGCTCTGTAAATGTCCTTCTGTTCCTAACAAATTAAAACCACTTGTGAGTGTGAACATTTCTCCCAAGTTGTTTCCTGCGCAACAAAGACTGTGCAATGAAACTCCAGAGAAACCCGGTTTACAAGAGCGGGGCCCTCGTCTTGCCAGTTTGAGATTTATATCATGAAAGCTGTTACTTAATTGGCAACAAATAAGGCTAATGTATCAAAGGGTTTTTAACTTGGGCTCATTTATAGTGTAGAAAATTGGATTCTTTTTTTTTTTTCCAAATTAAGTGCCACATGCTTGGGAATGTTTTCATTTTGACGACGAAAATTACACAGCTGTTTTTGTGATATGACCTTATGGGACTTCCAAATCCTACAATATTATTACTTAAAGTTGCTCACTGAAATCTGTCCACAAGAACCATTTGCACATTAACTGAATATAACTAAATAATTTGGCAGGGGTGGGGTGGGGGTGGGGTTTAAGCTCTTCCCAAAGACAATTACATGGAATCACCTTTTTTCTACTTTAACTTTTGTCTACTTTATCTTTGCCACAATATCTTAGTACAGTGAATATACTGAGAGTACTAAATCAAAATATTTGATTGACACTTCGAGGAGTCAAAAGATGTGCAGATTAAGACGCCCTTAATGCAAGAGAAGAGACACAAATGACAATTTAATCCAATTCAGACCAATTACATTAGGCAAGTTATCCTGGTAAGCTGTCAAAGCTTATCACAACCTGCTGAATCAATTAATCCAGCCGCGTTAATTAAGCACTAGGGCCATTCTGGATATGATCTGTGAAGTAAGATAGGATCACGGAGACTTGGCCAAAAGGAAGAGCACATCCGATGACCTGGACAGATAGCTGGTACAACGGAGGAAATAATACTTTTATCACCACCAGTGCTTGCTGACTTAAAAAGGAAAACAGCTTTGGAGTGTGTTTCTGCTTCAAGAGAAATTCATTCTTCAGTGAATCCCTGTTAAAATTCTTAGACAATGATTTGATTTTTTTTGTTTTGCTTTGCTCTCTTCTCTCTCTCAAAGTAGTCAATTTTTACCTACCTTCTTTGGGAGGGAAAAACGATGTTAGTAAATGCCTGTGATGCAGCATAGAGATAACCAATTTTGACAACTGAGATCATTGGGTCTATTCCATGGCTAGATTTCCATAAATGCGGTATTGCTGCTTTAAGAATATAACACACAGTTTACAAGCAAAGAAAGAAAAAAAAAAAAGAGATCTCTGATGTCAAGTTCATTTAGAGAGAAAGTTTACAATTTCCTCCCATGATCCAATTTTCCCAAATGACAAAATGATATTAGCTCGAAATGAGAGATCTGAAAGGTGAATGCCATAGTAAAGTGCTACTATATTGAATGTCCGATATAGCAGATGAAGAGATCTGATATAGCATTAAGATATCACTCTCCTCTCTGGAAATAAATAAGGTGAGATGTTGGCATATAGATAGAGGTAATCAAAAAACAATTTTCCAAACACAATTAAGTTATATATTGGTGGATTTTACCCCTGAAGTAAGAGAAAAATCCATCTATGTATTTTCTTAGTAGATGGCAAAAAATATTTATTTTCCCTTACATTTAATTTCTAGAAAACAAGTAGGAAAAGACAAAATCTCAATTAACACTTTTGGCAATTTTTTTTTGACAAATATTACACTATCTGAGAAAGACTTAAATTAGAACAAGAGCACATTTTTCTTATAAATTAAAGACAAATTAAATTTTAATTTTATTTCAATACCTCTGGGTGTTCTTTTACTGGAACAAATACTTTTTCTGAGAGTTGGAGAAGTGGCCCCTGTGGGTCTGGCAAGCTGAGAGGCTCGTTACTGCCATTTAGATGAAAAAGACCTACTCGCACCTTGCTAATCTCTGGAATAACATAAAATACAAGAAAATTAGAACACTGCACCAGAAAAAAAGTAGAAATTAGCAGGCAAAGATCATACAATGTAAAATATAATATATGAAATATGGTTAAAACAGAATGCCTATAATGAAAATATAAAATTGTATATAATATAATATTTGGAAGTATTTTGTTTTTTGTAGATGCTATTTACAGAATTGGAAAATAACTGGTGCAATTGTAGAAGCAAAGTGTTTCTATCTTTTTTTATTGTTTATTAAAAATCAAAAAGTCAAACAATCCAGTCACTTATATATGACACATTTAAGCCATATAATAATTTTGATAATTATAAACAGTTTAGCAAATTACTGTTTTTGCTCTTAAAAAGAAAGGACGATTTTGCAAATGACTGCTATTAAAACTCACAGAAAGCACAAATGCTATTTAACCAGGCAGTGTGCCGACTCCTATTGTGACTAATACTGGAGGCACCTTTGCATAATTGGGGTAATGACTGCCAAAAACATTATAGATAACAATTCTAAATATTTTATAGCTGCCACATTTTATGTAAATTATATACCAATCTTCTTTATCTCCACTGCCGTCAGTGTACTTGTAGTAAAGAGAGGACTCTAAAAGCAAAGAGACCATTGTCACCCAGAGATGGAAATATCAGTTATTTTTGCACAATCAAAATTGAAATTATGGGGTAGGGCATATTTCAAGGGTATCTTACTGTTTGGTGGCTCTCACAAATTCTTGTCTTGTCCCCGTAATGGATCTTATCTGCTTATTCAGCGGTAGTGAAGGCCACATATCAAGGCCAAAACAAAGAACTTGGCCAGTGTAGGCATAAAGTTTGTTTTAAATCCAGATACCTTTTGAAAGAAATGTCTCCCATATAAAACTTCAAAAATGCTTTTTCCTCTATTTTCAAAATAATTTTTGTCATTGTTATTATTTTTGAAATATTATTTTTATTTACTGCAAACAGCACTACCTATGAACTAGAGCATAGTGGAAGATGAATCCAAAGAACACTACACAGGAGAAAAGGCATTTGTAAAATGTTTGTTGAAATATTGGCGTAAAATCCATAGTTCCTGGTACCAGGGGTGACATAGCAAACATCAAAGGTAGCCCACTGTGACAGCTTATATATCATGTGTAACCTTAAATGTTGTGATACTGGCAGTAGTATTAACACACTTTCTTGAAACTACTACCGAGGCAGTGTTCAAACTCGAAAAGCCTAGAACCATGCACTTATTTTAACAAAAAAAAAAAAAAAAAAATGCAGCATTTGAAAGATTTTTTCAAATGCAAGTGTTTTCTTATTAAAACAAGAAACAAGATCCTTTATACTTTTGAAAGGTAATTAGTTCATTTAAAACTGCTTAGATCATATGCAAGTGGAAACACTCAATTTCTTCATTAAGGGACCCTGTCTAGACAAAATTATGAGATATTGTCCAGACAGTTAGATTAACTCTCTGTCTCCATTAAAAACTTGATATCTGCAGATATATTCCTATTAATTATAGGCATGAACACTTAGACCCTAGGTTATACATTCTTCGGTGTCTCCAAGAGAAGCAAAGGTGGTTATTTGCAAATGGACCTCTCTTCTTTTCTTAGGGGATTGAAATTCAAATTTCCAACTTTTCTGTCAAAAGAAGGCACTAATGTGCAAATGCATCATCTTATCATCTGCAGCCCTGAAATTAAACTGCTTCGGTCCTCCTAGTTTAAGTTAAGGCAGCAATTTACCATCGCTTCACCTTTTCAAGGGGCAGATAGAAATAATTCCATGCCGTCAAAAGGTCACACACCTCATTCTTTTGCCTTTGAACAAGACACAAAAGATACCCACAGCCACTCTGTGAATTTCTATGCTCTGTCAATGTGAAAATTAGATGGGTGGATGGCAAGCACCAGTGGCTGTTACTCAATCATGCAGGCCTAAATCAATGGCATTTCTATGGGATTGCCTTGGACAAAAAAGGATGACATAACCATGACATTCTCTGTCTTTAGGCTGTTTCTCCCAAAGGGAGTGCTATAATGAACACTAACCGTCTTCTTATATCAGAAGCTGATAGAAGAAAATAATTACACGTATTGTGGCAACTTCACAAAAGGGGATGGAATTTTCACAGAGGGTTTTCATGCAGAAAATTGAAGGGGGCGCAGAGTCCAAAGACATTTTCGCCACCAAGATTATCATCATCCTTAATTAGTGGAGTATCACATTATGGCATAATCAGTATTTCAATATAACTATTCCAGTTCGTGCATTTGACCTCCCAACCCCCTTACCCCCCCCCCCCAACTTTTCACCAGAAATGCCCAAGTTGATATTAGTTTTGTCTCTGCATTTCATTGGACTCATATTTACAGCTCAGGAAATGGAGAGTTCCCATGGAAATTTAAGTAAATGTCACAATCAATCTGTAAGAACTCTAGCAATATATCATAAAATGCACAGGGGGATGCACCTCCATCTGTATTCAATTGCCTTTGTCAAGATGCAACTGGAGTGAACAGCGTCTCAGCACAGCTTGCTCTAACAATGCACATCATATATTTACTACAGAGAGACCACAAATGAAGTTAAACCACTTCAAAAGATACCAATCATTTAAAATGTTTCTTTTTTTTTTTGCCTCCACCCATTTTTTCACTCGATATAACCTTCTCAAATGACAACACAATGAGGATCTCCTAGCTTGTGTCAATACACCTAAATAGTTGTGGTTTTCAAACATTGCCACTATAAAATCTTCCGAGGGGCTCGAGTCTCTAATAAAACGCTACTGCCTTGATTCATAACTCAATGGTCACAACTTAATCTATTGACCTGCATTTATTCAGGTCCTTCCTCTGGGTACAAAAAAGCCAGATCTAAAACAACCTGGCTGAACACACTTGGGATTTAATCAATCTGCTGCTTGTAAACCAATTAGCCTTATTGTTTTGGCATTAAATGCTTGACTTATCAAAATCCTACCACCTCTATGTGCTGCATATCTTAAGCGGTGTTATCAGTTGTGTATCAAACACCATGCAAAGGGTTTTGGTCAATAATCATTCAGTTTGATAGCTGATTGATCAAATTTACACAAGCACTTAACAAGATAAATGTGTAAGCTATCAACAACTTCTACAAATGGCCAATAAAGTGCAATAAAAACTAACTTCTGTGTTACACTTTTCAGTTAGAAATGTTTCTGGCTTAATTTCATTCCTAACTCAGAATGGCAAATGCCCCCTTTCCTTTAATCAAGCCCATTGTCTGCCAGCAAGCAAATAAGGCATTCTGCTATCGTGGAAATAGTTTCCTGTGAAACTACTTTTTCAGCTGGGGAAGAACAAGCTTGCGGGACAGGTACACACTGCACAAACTTCCCCTATAACCAAACAAGGAGGCTTTAGCTCTAAGACCTTGTCAATTAATTAATCAATACTGGCATTGAGAAATGGTAAGGAAACATGTGCTAGCTAAATCACCTTCCAATAAATCTGTGCTAAGAGTAATCAATATGAAAAACAGGGGGCTGGATTTGTAGTACACTACGCACTATAGATTACACTTATCTCTACTTAGGGTTATTATAACACTCATCGGTTCAATGCTTTACAGGGTAAAGTCATGATATTTGACAAAAAGGATACATGTATCACAGAACAGATTTAGAAAAATCATCTGAATTATTTGTTTACACTAGCTACAAGTTGTACTGCAGACAAATATATTCAGTGTTTTTAAACATAACTGGGCAGACTCTGTATCAATGTATAAATAGGCAAGCCCCCCTATCCCTGTACAAACACATAAAGCAGTGAAGACATTTCCTTGTGTTGGAGAAGAAATAATGTGAATCAGCCTAAACACACAGGAAACACATTCAGCTACACAAATGTGGGCAGTCTCTGTAAGAGGTTAACTGGGTACATTTATCTCAAGATCCGTGTAAAACCTTAGCTTAAAACTTTTGTGGTACACATTATCTATACCATTTAACTATTTACTACTGAATGTGTTTACAGATGAATAAATCTATTATTTTTTAATATGCTTTAATTTACTGCAGAGTCTGTTGCCCTTCCTGATACCTAAAACACCATTCAGACCAAGTGCATGACTAAAAACAATTGTGTCAAGTCTTCAATTTATATTGGACTCTCGATATTTCGCCAAAGAAATGGAGAAAGTAAAAGAAAGTGTGACATTCAAAATGGCTACCGACGAGTGAAGAAATCACCACTGCTATGCCAAAGTGGGTGGGTACGTGGCCAAAAACTTCACAAAAGTTTTCACAAGTTTTTGAACAGATGGTTAACAAAATTCTATTTATTTGTATTCTCTGTGAGATACACTCTCGTATGACGGAGAAAACTCAATTTATTTAGGTCAAAGATGACTGGATCAGTAAGTAAACGCGAACGTCCCGATTTTGGAATGGGGTCAGCAAAACACCCATAATTAAATGAACTTTCAAGCATGTTGCCAGTTCATCTTACATTTATGTAGAGTACTGAAATATAAGTAGAATACAGAGATACACTTATATTTATTTAATTTTTAAAAACTTACCTTCATCTAATAATCTTTCTGCATGGATGAACACATTTGGAAAGGCTTGAATCTGTTTCTTGTCTTTGAGTAACTGCGCTAAATATTCTACAGTATTTCGATCCTTAGCATCTAAATTCACTGGAACGCCATGGCTGTTAAGAATTTGATTTTCAGTCCCCATGTTTGAATTATTGAGTCCCACAGCAATCTACCTGAGTAAGAGGGGTGGCTGGTTCGAACTACGTTACATGGACTCAACTCTCTGCTTTCTTTCCCCTTGAATTTGTTTATGAACACGTGCGGGCAATGCGCATGTCCCAAAATTGAGACGGGTTCAACTTAGCAGAAAGGGGTGGCAAAGGCAGCACAATAAGAGTAACCTTTGACACAAAAAATACATAAATTTTTCATACAATCGTTGCCAATCGACATATTCACAATCAGAATTACCTCGGTGTTGTAGAAGTTGAAAGGCAAATGTAGTAGGAGCTTAAGCTCTGCGTGGGTGGAGTATTTAAGGTATGTCAATATTTGATCGGGACCTTGTCATTAGTGCCCTGAGTTTTACAGCTGTGACCAGGTTTGGGATGCTCGTACCCTTCGATTTGGCAGTCTTTATAATTGTTATTTTTTTTAAAAATTCATATTAACAACTTTTCCTCCAATTACAAATCTAGCAAGAATCTTATAGACATAATGCGCGGTTCTAGGTCCTAGCATGAATAAATCTTGATGTCAAATACATATATAGTTATTATAAAGTTATTGATATAAAACTGGAATATACACGTTGTAGTCCTAAAATTATCAACTTTTTTTTAGCTGTAGTCTAAACAAGAATTTAATTTAAAAAGAAGTTAATTTAAAAAACTTGTATGAAATTATTAATTTTATTCTTCTAATATTTCTTTATTACAATCCATATATACATAATTCTGTTTTATTACTATTTTTACATCTCTGAGTGAGCTTGTCATTTATGACTGATATATTATTTTAAGGACTGTTAAATTAATTCACGTAATGTACTCTGTAAAATAATGGTATTTTTTGCTTTTCTTTTTTTAATTACTAAAATGCGTATAAGCCCACTAAATCAAATTTCTACTTACTGCTATACAACCCCTTAATCACTGTCAAAAAGACAATAATTTATCAAAATGGACTTTAAAAAGAAATTATAACCAACAAGGAAATAGCATTTATGCCATTCTTATCAGCTACAACATCTGGGCATTGTGCTCTTCAATGCATGCAAATTGTATATACAAACAATTCAAGTGGCCAAATGAGTGTTATTGCTAAGATATCATTAGTGGACTCCATAGTTTAAGGATAATGACCATAGGTTTGGAGGCAATAGGTACTCTGTAACCGTCCTCTGGTGTGCAGGTGCCTTAATAGAAGTTAAATAGACAACTTCCTTGACAATGTTTTTCTAAAACCTAGTTATCATTTTCCACTTCAAAGATTTTATCCACGATGGTACAATGTAATAGTTTATAATAATATAATAATAAAGTTTATTCAAACATAGCAACCAAAATCTTGAGGTGGTGCAGAAAGTAAATTAGAGGAAAATTAAAAATAAGGGTGTGAACACATGAGCAACATTTCTTGTACATAATATTGTTCATTTTGAAGCTGATAAAATTATTCATTAGTCAGAAGAATCTTTGATAAAACATTTTTAATTCATAGTCAACCACCATCCTTAAACAATACATGATAACCAGGAAACGTGAGTTCAGAATGAGAGATGGCGAATTCCCATCTTTTTTTGGAGGGATGAATGGGGTGAAAATGAAACAATTTGGGTATATTAAAATTTTCTTGATATGACATAAATATTCATCAGTACCTCATAAACATATTTGTCTAGAGAGGCTTCCTTTTTTTCAATTTTGTCCCATTTAACAATGTGTCAACAATAAGTCTACAATACACATTGCTCCTCATTTGCTGGGGTAATAATCCTTGCTTCAAATGAAATATCAAAACATGATTCTGTCTACCTCCTTCTAGTTTGCGGAGAAACGAATAACTTGACTTATTAAAAAATCGAGTTCATTACTTTTTATATAACATTGGCATCATCCATATAAGTGCCACGTGCAATTTTTTCAAGTTTCATATTTGATGCACATCTCTGACTTGCATTCAAGTTAAAATCATAAAATGCCAAAATTATAAATTGCAAAAAATTGTTTTATCCCACTAAAAACTCTAATTTTCAAAATAAGTCTATTTAAATTGGTCAACAAAGGTAGTATAGACATATACAAAATTACCAGTGCCCTCAAATCCATCTTTCACTCAAGTGGTAATTACGTTGCTCTGGGGCACAGGGGAAATGGACATGTATAGAACCAAGTCAAGACGTTTGAATGGACTGAAGTTCCCAATAATTAACAAGATAGCTATAGGCACCAGGAATCTTTAGTTCAGGCTAGGATCCAAATCCTAGGTTTAGGGCGTATGTCACGCGTAACTTTGCTTTGGAGCTGTTTTGAGGTGAAAGAAGGAGGGACATTGTTACACAGGGTACGGTATCAATGTCTTTTGAGCAGTTTTTCTCTAGAAATATGACATTACCGGCCCACCTCCTTGTCAAATTGCCACAGTTAAATAGAGAGACTAAACATTTACTTTGGAAAAGCACCATGTTGTATTTTCTTATAATTACTGCAGGTATAATCTAAACTAACAACTTCAGTTCAGCACTTCACTTTAATTAAGCACAGTATTACTTTACACTTGTAATATATTACAAAATGGTCCATTAAAAAGTATCTTCTGCACTTATACATATTTACACAAATAAATATCAACTACTATTACAGTATATATTTCAAGAAAATATTTCATTTCTTAATCCATTATTTTTTATGAGTTAAAATGTAAAATGATGATCTTATATTAATTTTTCACTTTTCCAGTCTTTCATGCACTGATTACTAAGTTTCACAGAGAAGACTTCACCTCACAAATCCTTCATATAAAAATTGCTAATTTCTATTGAAAATGCTCCTTGTTAAGTCTTAAAAATGTAGTTCTACCGAGAAAACTGTCTCCTTTCTTTTCCACTGTGTTTATCAACAGATTTATACATTTTTGTTTTTTGCATGTGCTTCTGTTTCTGGTAGCCAAATCCTCCACCACTCCCACCTCTCCTCTTCACATGACCTCCTTTGCTGCTGTGAACATCTGAGAAACTGTTAAGGAAAATAAATAATTCAAATATTTGTTAACTTGCCGCCACTTTCATCTTTGAAGTGTGTGTGTGTGTGTGTGTGTGTGTGGGGGGGGGGGGGGGATGATGAAAACTTCATTAACTGGTTATTTTCAAGCATGCATTCTGATCATTACTGATGTCAAAATTGGAATTTATCAAAACGGCATAATGCAAATTGCATGACAGATGTAAAAGTCTATAAATGCTATAACAGCATATCTGTGGAAATTTTGTTAATGGAAAAACTGAGTGAAAATGCTTTGAAGACTGAAAAAAAAAAAGGTCACAGATTTGTCAAAACACTGGAAAACTCATCTCCTTTCTAAAAATGCTGCCTTTATCAAGCTACATTCAGCTCAATTTGTATATTAAAGCATTAACAAAACTGAAGTGTAAAACCGCAGGGAAAATCCAATCATTACACTACAACAGACCTATACTTCCAGCTTGTACAAGCAATCAATTAACAACATGACAACACAGTGGGACCAGCTTCCTGGAGGCAAGCAGCCTGCACACGAACACATAAAAAGACAAATCTATACACCAGTGTTCCACAGAGGAAAAATCTGCAGCCGAGCATAGCAATCCTTTAAAAGCAGCACTAAATGAATAATGAAAGCTTTGGAAGAGTTCAACTGGAAACAAATACTGTCTTATTGATTGTCTTGTGTTAAGTCTGGCAGATTAAATGCTATTAAACTGTGAGAATTACTGTTGAAACCCATCAGCTCACATTGCACATGGTCAACAATGCTTCAATCACAAAAGTTGCTAAGATATCAAAGGATCTGCCCTGCAGTTACTATGATATAGCAAATACTTGGTAGAAACCAGACATATTACAGCCCACACACAACATTAACTCCATACACACAAGCAAATTCAATGCTGGACTCATTCTAGCATGTATTCTTTTTTTCACTTTTACCTAGGACAGAAATAATTCATTGGATTTAGCAAAGTAGCATTTATAACTTTCTCTGGTTTTGGGGAATTCTCATTTTCATTTCTGATGAAAATTTGCAACGACTCTTTTCATCAAGTACCACGTAACATTGAACACAGTCCTGTCTCACTGCACTTATTTTATGCAAATGGGTGTAGCTGGCTGTCATGATGTTCAAAATTAATGGTTAGTAAGCATGAAGTGTGAAGATTGTCCTGTTGGTGAAGTCAGAGGTATGAGTAGTGTTATCATTATTATTTTTAAATGCCATTACTTGAAAAATAAAGAAAAAGAAAAAAAAAGCCAAGTAAGCTGATAGGACCCTGGTGTATATATGATCCTGATTTGAAATGTATATTCTTGGAAAAAATACCTAATTATGGAATGGTATGTTAACTTGGGTTACAAAAAAGTCTAATTATCAGATGTTAGTCTTTGAAATGAATTGCTTCTGGGAATTTGTACCATACAAATATAAACTAAGTACCATACGATTAAAATCAAAACAGATATTACATTTCTCGAATAAAATAGAAACACAAAACAAATACAGTTACTCAAAGAATCTAGGTACACGTTCAATAATTAAATGGCAAACAAGATAGTCCATTACTATTTTCTTCCCTGGTGGGATTTCAGACATTCCATATCAAGAAATTGGGTAAAATTTTGTTGCAAGGAAATGTTCTTATAACTCTTACAGGTCAGATACAAGAACATCTATTCTTAGATTTCTGATACCTACTAGGTGCATAATTGCCTGACACAGCAGGTTCATTCTACCATCTCACAATCAATTTCTCCACTAGCTTTAATGACCTCATCTCACCTGAACTTGGGTACTTTTTTTCATGTCGAGTCTGATTTTATAGCATACTATTATTGCATGATTGCAAATATTTCATGGCTTTGTAAATAGTATTGATCCGGCTGGTAAGAATAAATGGTGCTGTCTTTATAAAAAAAGCTTCTGCCTTTTTTTTATTTCCATTCCTAGCAATTCATTTTAACTTCACGAGCCTTTTCCTTACCACATATTTCCACAAATGATGACAATCAAATTGAAAAGATACTGCTAAAGGGTAAAAATGTTCTGCTCTATCTAAAAATTACTTAGTGACAGATTAACCCCCCAAATTCATCAAGACTGAGTGCAACCTTGGCGGTTATTTTACTTAGAATATATGTACTCTCTTTTGTGTAATGTCATTTAAAACTCGTGAAGAAAACATTATTTGATTAGAATTGATTGTCTGAAATATTCTCATTAATTTACTGCTGGATGTAATGTAAAATTAGAATTCAGCCAGAGATGTTGTGTGCCAAAATGCAGCTTTGTCATCCAACACAATTCCCTTGTGCCTCTAATCCCCTGTAAGTAATCTTACTACAGTCAACAACTATTTGCTAAAAATCCATCAATTTCCCCCTTTAATCTAATCAAAGGTGGTTGCATAGTGTCAAGCAAAAAGCAGGATAGATTTGTCTTATTTCAAAAGTATTCATGAATAAACAAAGTGCCACTGTTTAGATCAGATCCAAATTTTTTGTGATGAGGCTTGTTCAAAGTCACACTTCAAATGCTGCTAAATACATGCAGCATGCCAAGTACATTACAAAATCAATAACCTAAGCATCTATTCAATTGATTTAGTGCCCTTCTTTAGGCCATGCCCTAGACACTAAATTACTGAGGTTTTTGAAATCATTTGCTCCAGATCAAAATGATTCTTGGCAAATTTCACAAGTTGCCCAATTAAGAGAATCTCCACAGTTGTGTATCTACCTATGTGTAGCACAGCAGACCCAGACAGATAAATGCTTGGTTAATTTTTCCAAATATGGAATATAAGAACAAAATCGTAATTGTTCCATTAACTGCTTCTTTTCTACATTAAAATTTTCTTCGTGAAATCTAACCATTATCTTTAATACTGGACACTTGATAACTGACAGAAATCTGACCACCAGTTACATCCATACACATCCCAGATTGATTTTCTTGCTAAACATACCAGGTCTATTTCTAAACCATGGCTTTATCTGACAATTAGCACACAACCATCACATTCTTTCAAGATGCTAAGACTGCTGCACTAAAACCTACTAATGTACCAATCTTGACATTTTGTATGTATAACATGTAACCTGCCAACCATGAGAAGTGATAATGACATGTTAAGTGTCATTCTACAAATGGACGAATTAGTAGGCCAACAAGCAAATGGGCAATTTAGTGGGCAAAGAAGTAAAAGGAGTAATGAAGAGGCAGGCAGGCACAGATAGAAAGACAGAGATCTTTATGAAAACTCTAACTTTTTACAAGTATCGGAAAAATCAATTATGTGCTTATCGATGAAAAATTACTTTTGAGTCAAGACATTCACGAAAAACAAAAATGTTAAGCATCAATCTGCTCTTGGAAATTACTATGACAAAATCAATCCTACACTGAAAATGTGCAAAAAAATTATAAATTGATAACACATTAAGTGTTATAAACCATGAAAAGGATACTCAAATCAACATATGGGGGGACTTTAAACCCAAATGACACGGCAACTTTCTGAAGATCCAAGTTGTTGACATCGAAGATCTGTTTCAGACTGTGAGAAGCGTAAGCTCGTACAAAAGCTTTGTACCCTTCCTGGGCAGACTTGTGGAGAAAGTAGTTTTTCTCTATCAGTTTCTCCAGCTGCAACAATGAAATGGGTATTATATAAGTAATCTAGATTAATATGAACCTGGTAAACAAGTCAAATGGCAAATGGAAAATTATAAATTTTACGTCTATAGATTTGGATCCTTCACAAAATTTCAAAATGGGCAAATGCAGTATTTTCAAAAAAGAAGTGGTTTTATTCAGAATATTCTACCAATTAACATGAAGATAGGGAGCAAAATACATCATTTTAAGGGCCTTAAGTTATGACAACAAAAACTGAAAATAAACAATGTACAAACCTGTGGCTGTATGTCTGAAATCTTGCTCCAAGAGAAGTCAAACTCATTCAGAGGTACTTTGGACTGCTTGAGATATCGTAAGAAGCCCAGTTCTTCTGGTCTCAGTATTAACAGTGCATGTCCTGTGCCTCCTTCTCCTCTTGCTGTTCTCCCTACTCTGTGAATGTATTCCTGTAAAAGAAAAAAAGTCAAATTAAAATGGAAAATTTTTAATCAGTGGTCATTCTCCTTGAACAAAAAGACAAACATGAATAATCTTTCACTCCTTTGATATATTTAATGACTTTAATCAACAAAGTTTGTGAACCAGTGAAATATTATAAAATGGTTTCTATCAAAGAAATGTTTTTTATATTGACATAGTAAGACAAATGCAACATACTGCCATCCCTTTTTTTAATTCAGTCATTTTGAAGACTTAAAGGATTCAACTTAACATTTAGACACAACATGCTTACTGCAACAACAACATCTAGCATTAGACACAGTGAGACAAAAGAAAGCAGACTGGCTAAAGACGGTCACATTTATTCAAAGTAGTTTTACTCCGAATGAAGATGAATTGGTCATTTCAAACTTTACCTTAGGGTCATCTGGAGGGTCAAACTGGACAATCCAGTCCACTGCAGGGATATCCAGACCCCTGGCAGCTACATCTGTACATATCAATATAGCCTCCTTGGCATTGCAAAATTGGAAGAATGTCTGGGTTCTTTTAGTTTGCTTTTGTTTACCCTAAAGATGGAAGTAGAAAAGAAAAAAAAAAAAAAAAAAAAAAAAAAAAAAAAAAAACACATCAGTTTATCTTATCAGGAAGAATGTTTTGGTTCTTTTAGCTTGATCTTTTATTTTTAAAGATGAGAGCAACAAATATATAATTATCAGTTTATCTTATCATTTATGAAAGATAACAGGTTTGTGCTACAATTCAAATACAAGCCATGATTTACAAAAGATAACAGGATCGAGCTACGATTCAATTTCAAGACATAACTTGGAAACTTTGAAAAATCCATAAATTAAGTAAACAAATCTATACTAGAATACTTACATGTATACACATAACTGGCAGATCAATATAGTTCAAAAGTTCATGATGATATTTGACTGATAAACAGGAACTCATGAAAACCATGATCTTTTTCTTTCTGTTCTTCTTTAAGAAAGTAAAAAGTAACAGGAACCTTTTCTCTGATGGACACACAACGTAACCCTGAAAAATTGATAAAAAATCATGTGTTAAAATTCTAGTCCTGACAATAATTATCATTTATCGAATAATATAATTCATTAATTTTCAAGCCATAATCTCACAAGATATCTTTTGAAACAAGCAACACTGTACTTCAAAACTATCCATCCACATTACCATCAAATCACTACAAGTTGGACAATCTGAAAGATAAACATCAATTTTCAAACAAAGGTCTTTAAATGTAAACTGCATTTAATACTTAACCAACCTGTTCTAGGCCTTCCACAGTTGCCACACTTTTGTCATCATCAACTCCCACATACATGGGTTCTTTCTTCAGTGAGACCCTGGCTAAATCATCCGTTTTCCTTGTCTGTGTTGCTGAGAATAGCATTGTCTGCCTCCTCTCTAAAATGCATTAGTTTGGATACATTAAAGATAAATTTTTCACTAACAAAAAATGCCACTTAATAAAGTTATTCATCTTTGTATACAATAACAAAAAATTCTTATTCAATCACTTCAGCTAATATTCTTAAAAACATCCATACAGAATATCACATACCCCAAGAGACCCCCAAGTTATTTTAAACCTGCTACTTACTTGGCAGGAGTTTCATTATCTGCTTCATTTCTTCTTCAAAGCCTATGTCAAGTATTCTATCAGCTTCATCAATGACTAGACATTGTAGGTTCTTGTACATAAATTCAGCAGTGTTCTGGAACAATTTAAATGAGAAGAAATCAGAAACCCTGCAACACTCACACACATCATCCACAGATTAGTAAAAAAAAAAGTTTTGTTTCACACACAAGATTTCTGTTTGAGCAGATAGGCCCCAGTGAACACACATGAGACTGTGGGTTGAGAACAGCACTAGAAAGTCACAATATTGATCCATAAATAAAAAATTCAATTCACAACACTGCTTGTTAAAAGATCCGTTTTTTTCCTACCAACATTTCTTCAAAATAATGTGCCGGGTATATAAAACACACAACAAAGCCTTCACCTGCATGTGATCTAATAATCTTCCAGGTGTAGCAACAAGAATGTTGATGCCTTTTGCCAGTTTTTTTGCTTCTTCTTGTCTGTTGGTTCCTCCCATTATCAAGCCATACGTGTGACAGTGATATTTTAACAGTTCTTTCAGCACCCCAAATGTCTGCATAGATAATTCTCTGGTTGGTGAAATCACAATAATGCCAGTCCCTGAAATAACACAGATTAGGATATATCTCCCCATCTGATCATTTTAGATTTTTTTTAGAATTAATGAAGTTTTTTAATTGTGCTACATTTTCATTACAATGATGTGCAATGATGGTGTAGTAGACAAGGTATGGGTTCTCAAATTCTTGTTACAAAGTTGTTAACATATGTTATGGTAACTAACAGCCTTATCTCTCTGGGTTGCATTTCTGTGTCCAAGTGTATTCTAGCATATTTGTAAACTGATAAAAGACTGGCTGGTTAGGAAATAGCTGTCAATTCTTTGGCAATTAGGGGAAATCCAAGATATGACCAAAGAAACATTTTTTTTTTTAATTCAGCCGAATTTCATTTACCATCTGGATTATGATGGCTACCTACAGGTACTTGAGCAACAACTTTTTTTCTATTATAAACTGGTAGAAAAGGCATGTTAAAATGACAGACCATAGCACTTACCATTTCTGGGCATAAATTTCAATTTGTATAGTAACTCAATGGCAGGAACCAGGAAGGCTAATGTTTTCCCACTTCCTGTTTTGGCTGCTGCTAGAAGATCCCTGAAATAATACCACAAAACATTAAAGCAAAGAATGTATATTAACATTAAGAGAAATAAAATTCCGAATATAGATGATAAATCTTTAAACAAAAAGAGACACCAATTATCTAAACAAATCCATTAAATTCTCGAAAATTATAAGGAAAAAAAAAGAAAAAGAAAAATGTTTTGTCATTATGGTGTATATATTTTGCACTTCAGTACCATCATCCTTTAATTTAAAATGCTGATTACGTTTCAAAGCTCCAAATAGTAATTTTACATAAATATAAGCATGCTAACTAGTAGCTCACATCCAAACAAGCTTAAAAACATAACCTTACCTTCCTTCAAGTAAAAAGGGAATAGACTTGGCTTGAATTGGAGTCATGTGAGTGAAACCCATATCTTTCACACCTTTCAAAGTTAATTCACATACTTTTCCTTCTAAAGACTCAAAGGATGTGTCTGATAAAATGCCCATTCCTAAACTTGTGCCAGGTACTGAAAACAATGATACTGGCATTATAAATGTAGAAAATCCTCATGCAACTGCAAAAGATATCAGGTAGTAAACTATAAAAGATATTTCCAGACATAACAGAAACTCTGAGGGAACTGCATGCATGCTCAGGGTTTACTGAAATTTAAATATTATACTACCTGTCCCTGTTTAAGTATTTCTACTGGTTTCCTTTCCTTAAAAATTTATTTGAACATCTAAGGTCATAAAATTCAGATTAAAACTTTTAGAAAGTGTACTTATTAATGTCAGAATTTATTAATAGTGCCGACTGGACTTCACTATTGCTTGGTATTGGTTCTGAAACTGGCAAGTATTCACTTGTTAACATTTTTACTACTCACTTTCATTTCCTTTCAAAAGATACACACAATAAATCACTTACATTGTTGTGTATCATCTTTTTTCTTCTTTGAACCCTGCTTTTCTACTCCAGAATTTTGTCTTTTCTTTTGTACAGCTTTATCATTCTCTGATTCCCTTTCATCATCATCATCATCATCATCATATTCTTCTTCATCAACATCATCATCATCTTCTTCTTCTTCATCTTCTTCATCAACATCATCATCATCATCTTCTTCTTCATCAACATCATCATCATTGTCGTCATCATCATCACCAACTTCATCATCATCAGAGACAGCTTGTTCATTTTCATCAGATCCCACTGACTCACTGTTGTCTGAATCCTCCTGATCACTTCCTCCTTCAACCACTGGAGTCCTATATTAAAACAAAACAAGAAGTGTATCATATGAGGATTTTAAGTCAATAGTAGAAATCAAGAACTTGAGGAACTATATCAATTTCTGCTTTGACAAGGTCAAACCAAACTTTGACTTAAATGACTTCAAATTTGATTTTATTTTAATAAAGTTATTAAAATAACTAAAACATTCAAGAACAAACCCTGTTGCTTCCTCTTCATCAATGCTGCTTTCCTCACTCTCCTCTTCCGATTCCTCTTTCACTTCTTTCGCCAACTTGGGTTTCTTAGGTTTCACTAAAAGATTGAGTAGCCTTTCTTATCACAAGGTAACTATCATAACTCCAGGCCTTATAAACAGATAAGACATTTTTTTAAAATCAAGACTGAGATTTGTGAGGACAAATGCCCAAATTTGACTCTAGCCCTGAATAACTATCTCAACGTAAAACTACTTGCCACAAGCGCAACGTTTCATTACACAAACTGTTAATCTGCTTATCTACATGTTCGAAAAACATTCTGTACGAGCCAGAGATTGATGAAAACTAATTGCTGGTGTATAAAAAACACAGACCCAGATGGATGCTGTTTGTGTAATGAAAGTTCGACATGTTTACCGTGTGGCAAGTAATTCTACGTTAAGGTAGTTAATACAGGGCTGAAATCATTAATCTGTGGATTCCTGCTCCCAAATCTAAGGCTCGTGTTAGAAATCAGCAATTATTGTTTATGAGTCCTGAACTCTGAATCATTTGGTTTGGAATCCTAAATATAACCAGCATGCTTATGTAAAACATTGCCTATTCATCAAAAGTATGCCATAACTCTTCAGCATTATATCTTTTTGGGCTATCAGATGAAAATTCTTAATTCCTGAATCCAGCATAACCACTGACCCCAGTGACGCTGTCAATCATTAAAACATATATATATACCCATGGTCTTATAACTTTTATTTTTAAATTTTTATTTGAAAAAAAAAAAAAAAAAAAAACAATCTAGCATTTTCAAGAGTAAACAGAATATTTGAGGTTCATTTTAGAACTCAGTTGATAAAAGTTTAAATTGGATTTTTTTATTACTTAAAAGAATGCAATATCATTTTTTTCACTCAAATTTTGCAATGAGATCTGAACAAAAACTTATCACAACTTTATTTACCCTTTTCTTCACTTGGTCCTAAACTTCTCTTCATTTTCTGCTTTTTCTTTGCACCAATAGCACTGTCCTTTATAATTTTTTCAACTAAAAATTAATACAATAATTTATTTAAATGACTTAAATGAAGCTATCAAATCTGAGATGTTCATCTTGACACCCCAACATAACATGTAGACCTGGTGGTAAATGTATAGTACAGTACAGAATACAGATATAAAAACATAATCTGATACCCTGGCATTCTACACAAATTATTATTACATAATAATGTCCTCAGATACAGAAAAACTATCTTAAGACATTTGAAAAAAATTTACTTGTATACGTTTTACCACAAGAAAACTCTGACATAAAAGCCTGCACATTCAAATATGTGACAATTTTATATTGTATTATTACCACTTTAATACAATGTCTCTTCACCAACCTTTATTGTAACTTTTCGCAGCAATCCCATTCAAGCCAATCTGTTTTTTTTTCTGCAGCTGAGGTATAGGCTTATTTTTTGTTGTCATTGCATTTTCTGAATATAAAAAGTTAAATAGTAAGACATCAAGAAAAATTACAGTAAGCAATTCAAATTTATATAATTTATTCAAGATTAAAGGAGATTAAACTCCTACAAAACCATAACCTACAAAACTACTAAACCATAATCTGAAGCTAGGGAGAATTACAAAGCTATAGTCACGACGGCTTGCACTCCCCTGTAGTCCACATAACTACAGTAACAGACTTTTATTCACATTTTTTTAATTTCATTTTTGTGCTAGATGATTTAAATATCGTAAACACAACACATACAACTCTCTAGCAGGACGTCTGTGTACACAGCCAAAAGATAATTAACATTAATGATCTGTGATATCCTTCAGTCAGCAGAACCTGTGAATATTTTACTTTGTTAAATCAGATTACAGGAGATTGGTCATGATAAAAGATCTGCCCAGAAATATGTTATAACGGCATTTATTTATGTTCAAAATTATGAAACCGTCTAAATCACTATCACAGTATTTGGAAACTGTACTGGAACTAAGTGGAAGCACACTGGGTGTCTCGATAGTTCGAAGGTTCATTGGTCCGAAAAATCGTAACATTTTCATCAGTTTTTAATTCAAGGATTCGTTGGTCTGAAGGTTCTAAGGTGAACTTTCGGACTATTGAACCTTCGGATTACTGCTACAGCCCCAAGCACACACGTGTTTCCACTCACCACTAAAGTTGAGTTTACATGTGATCAACAAAAGTTTTCTGAATTAAGTTGGAAACAATAGTCTTAATGACAAATGACACGCGTCATCCCAAAGAAACTAAAATACTTACCAACTTTTACATCATCAACAGCCATTTGCTTTTGTTGTTTAGGCTTCTTCATCTTTTTCTTCTTCGTCTTCGAGAATGCAGTCTGCTTGTCGGCCATATTAACACATGTGTAGGAAACCGCAAAGGGTCATGGGAA
This sequence comes from Lingula anatina, assembly GCF_001039355.2. The sequence goes on along the minus strand of NW_019775414.1, from coordinate 32,051 downwards.
AATATTGGTTTCTTTTTCTTTACAGATACTTTTATTCTAAAATTACACTATTTAAAGGATACCACATACTGTCTTTAATTGAGTTTTGTATGATTTGTACATAAATATGGAATAGATTACTATCTACCTAGTCACGTATTAGCGCTATCACCTAGCACTTGTTTCAATATGGCGGAAGATGGTAAGAATTTAACTTAACGTTGTAAACAATATTCTAATTCGTTTGTTTTTATCTACTCAACAGAGAGAGGCTAGTGGATGGGAATTATATCCGAATTTGCCTAAGCAGTTTTCAGTCTTAACATTGCCAATATAAGCAGTGTTCAGCCTTAACATTGCCAATACCATACGTACCATAATTACTGTAAGTACCCACCACGTAAGGGCAAAAACAGGCAAAGGTCCCGAGTATTTTAGTGCAAATGAGTGAGAACTGAACGCAGGCTGGCTGCTAATTGGCAATACACCAACTTACAAAATGTCGCAGAAAACCATGTACACAACATCTTAGAATTGAAAACCTTTGTATACTTTCACTTACTGGGTATAACAATTACAGTTAGCTCAATGAGTTGGGAGGTATTTAAATTAAAAAGTGTGTTTATTGTACAACTTGCCTCTAATTACCCGCAGACCACAGCAGTTGAGAAGAGTGTTTGTTCGTGTGTTTTTAAAATAAATTTTACTTTCCTTAACCTTGGTCTTTGCAGATGATGTCCCTCCTTTAGAGGATATGTCAGAACTTTTACAAAGAGTTGATGAGTTAAGGGAATTCAAGTCAAAATCTAACACTGCACAAATTCAACCAAATGTTTTATCTCAAAGAGAACAGATCATAGAAAAGGAAAATATTCATAAATCTAACCAAAAGAAGCCCGAGGTATGTAAGACCACTAAGTATCAGAAGAGTAAAGTTTGCCATGATTCAGAATTGCAGCAAAATTCACTTATGAATGTAAGAAACCAAATTTTAGATGATCTTGAAAAATATTTAACTTTTAACATGTCTTTAGATGAGAATCTTTCATTTAACTTAAAAATTGAGTTACTTGATAATTATTATCATTTCTTAATGTTGCATAATATTTTAATGAGGTTAATCATTTTTCATTGCAGACTAATGCATTTGGACACGCCAGCAGTCACGAAAAGAAAAGTGTATCTAAAGATGCAGGTGGCTTTGGTGGATTTAAAAAGGGATTTTTGTTTGGTGGAAGTCCTGATACAAAATCAAAGCCAAAACAGAGTACAACAAATGACTCCAAAACTGTGAACAATGATACAACTAATGATTCAATTCCCTATTTAAAGCCAAAAGAAACAAAAGAGAAAGAATATGAAATTCCAGAAGTACAAACAGCCATGAAAAGTGCAGAATCCCTTTTACAAAATAAGGGTAAAAATGCAAAACAGTTATAAAATGCATTGCCATTTTTGAATAAATGTATTTGGTGCTATAAGTAAATATATTAAATAAAGTAAGATATTCACACCATGTGAAGCACTGATGTCCATTATACCATTAATTCATAATGAATTTAATACGTATTTTCAGTTTTTATTGATTTAAATTTCATTGCAGATTGGATCACAGATGATTTACTTGGGAAAGTTGAAAACAATGAAGTCCTATTCAAAAGGTTGTCAGATCCCTCATTCACGAAAGCATTGACAGAATTTCAAACCAATCCACAAGCAGCAATGCTGAAGTACAAGGATAATCAAGAAGTGCAGCAATTTTTCAAAGAATTCTGTGGACTTTTAGGTAGTTCTTTTTTGAAACATTAAAGGATAATTGCTAGGTTAATATCCTCAGTTTGTTATTTTACCATTTTGATGGAAAATTTAGCAAATATCCAAATTCATGATATTAAAAAAATATCAAAAATATTTGCATCAGCTTTGTATTTTTTAAAAATATTTAAGTGCATTGTTTATGCATATGATGGTGTTTATTTTATAACTGGGTCATTTGGCATGTCACTTCTTTCATGAAGTTACTATCTCATGTAAGAAACTTTTTTTTCCTTTCAGGTGACCACTTTTCAAATATGCCAGATGGTCAGCCCCAGAAACCCAAAACTGATACAATATCCACAACCATGCCCTCCCAGGGTGCAGACATATCTGTGAGGAGCAGCACTAATCCTAACCAACCAACAGCAGCAGATGAGAAGAAAATGCAAGAAATTTTGTCAGATCCAGAAATTAGATTTGTGCTGCTGGACCCATTCATTCAACAGCTCTTTGAAACTTTACGGAAAGACCCTGAAAAAGGACAAAGGTAGTGGTATTATTTGATTCAAGGGTAATACTTGTCCTATCTTTGCGTTGCTTTTATTTTTACCAATTTTTCAAAACCTTTGCATATAGTCAGGAGGAGATTGTAAAATAAAGCACTCTGATAATTTTGGAAGATTTCATCAAGGCCTATGCTTATTTTCCCTGTTTTATGTTTTTAGGATGTTATCAACAGCTCAGCCTGCTCAACAAGAAAAAATACAGAAACTGGTAGATGCTGGACTTCTGGCTTTTCAGAGGTAGCACACAACCAGGGAGCACTAAAATTGCAATTTAACTTAATGGATACAAATGGACATATAAAAAAAATCTTTGATGCTGGTTCAAAATAAGTTTCAATATACATGGCATCTTCATTTAAAATCTATGTCAATTCTGCAACAGTTTCTAAGCACGAGGCTAATAAGAGGGTGATCAAACTGGCTGAGCCCAAGATGACCACATTTACATATGGATCTTTATTAATGTGGACAGGATGGAAAATTGGATAGTTGTAAACTATGAGTAATGTATATATTCATGAAAAAGAAAAGATCACAAGAAAATGAAGTGGAGATTTACATATTATTTATAAATGCATATTAGTTAGGGAATTTTGGTTCAATTTTTGAAAAAAAAACTCCCTTTTTTGAGCAACTGCTGTCTTGGATAATTGATTATTGAAGTTTGATAAGCATCAAGGTTATCTTAATTGCTCTTTCCAAACATTTTAAAATCAGATGATATATTTAAAATGATTTAAGAGGACAGAGTGAACATCCACGTATATACCACATTGATTTTGAGGTAAACATTTCAATTAAGTAGGTAACGGTTACATATCGTATTTATATGGTCTTTTTACTTAACTGAATGTTTGAAGATAGTGAACATGAACAAAACATAATGTAAATAATTTAAATGGTATGAATTGAAAAATGTATAATGCTGACAATAAAAAGCAGAGAATAATAATAACATGAAAGGGTTATCCATGAACTTTAATTGTTGTAAAAGAAAACAAATATGAAAGCAATGCAACACCACTACTGTAACAGAAAAGTTTCACAGAGTTTAAGCACAACCCAATTTTTAAAAGTTCATTAATTTTAAAGGGAGAACTTGGTATGCTTCAATACCTGTATGTATTAACTTTTTTGCTTTGCAGTTTCATAAATCTTTAATAACCAATCTTTTTTGTCCCTTTTATATCAAGGCCTTTTGAAAATGTTTCATTTTTTTCATTCAAGTGTGTATGCTGCAAACTCAAAATGTCCATAAACCATCTGTGCAAGTAAACTTTTTGGTCAGACTTAACAACAAATGTAATTCAAAAGTAATCAGAAACATGTCTTGCCTGAAATTCTGGAAAGGTAGTATGTTTATCTTTATTAGTGTATATACAACATAGGCACATTTACTTATCTTTTGTGCACAAGACTCATATTGCTGGTTTAACAGTTATTGAATAACAAGTTAAGCCAAAATAATAAAGTTATTTACAATCAAATGATTTCTGCTACTTTTTTTCCATTTTAAGAAAATAATGTGAAATGTAATATCAACACCTTTCTATATATCTGTTTCTATTAGATATCATTGAATTATCAAGAATATCTCTAAAACCCTATGTTTCTAGATTCATTTCTTTGTAATACTGTAAACTTTTAAAACAATGATACAATTCAATCAGTACCCTTTTGTGAGACATGTAATGAGAAATAATAATTATTAAATAATAATAGGTAGATTATCTTTATGAAAGATACCAAATTTTGAAATAAAGTAAACAAAACAACAGCAGCTACTGGTCTACAAAGACGGTGCAGCTTACGGCTTGATGTCTATTACAGAGAGTCAAAGCATACAATTATAATAAATGCTTGGACAAAAGTGCAAAATTCACTGAGACCTTTAATTACAGCTTCAGGGTTCTATTACAAATCATATGACTACACTCAAATCAACAGCTTTAAGTTAAGGTTAAACACAACAGAAATGGTATTTAGAATAACATCTCCTATTGGTCCACTTCCACAAAGATACTGGTGGATGTATTCCTGATGTTAGGTGAGATCACGCCAGCAACTACAAGAGTTACTAAAAGCCTTGAGAGGCACGAGGTGTTCATGTTTAACTAACTCATTCTCATTCAAACAGCTCCTCAAATTGCGTTTAAGTATGTGTACATCAGAATAATATGGATACTTCCATCTGAAGACTAGCTTTAGAGCACTTATGACATGGTCTCAAAACTTTCAGGTTTTGGGCACCAAATGCAGCAGTGAGACAAAATCTCAAGCGTTGTCTGTGTATTCAATTGGGTAGCAATTTGTGTTCACATCCAAATGATTGTTTGTTCCAGGAAAACCACATGCAGTGCTTCCTCAGATAAAACGCCCTAAAATGTATACAACTCTGGATTTTTTTTCAATGTTTACATGCAGCAAGTGTCCTGTGCAGTCTTGCCAGATTGGCCATGGTCAATCGCGTTGTTCTGCTCTTGTCTTTGGTGGCCTTACTCCTCCTTTTTTAGATTTTTTCCCTCCAGTTTTCCAGGTCCTCCAGCTGTTGACTCTGTTTGTCCTGGTTTCCTGTAAAAAATTATTTATTTACATGATCAGATGAAAAACTATAATTTCATATTTTGTTTCAATTACTTTAAAAAAAGCAATATAAGCTGAGTAACTCTTTAAAACAAGGCAGCAAAGCTGTCAAATGTACAGACAAAAAGCAGGAAATAACTATGCACAAAATAGGCTACTGTCAATTCTGATGCAAAAGTACATTATGTTAAACTGCAAATTCAACATCAAATTTTAATTATGCTCAACAGGTAATACCAATGTAAGTAAAATGTGTAACAAGCATAAGGCTTCAGGCCCATGGGAGTTCAAGTTCACACTTTGAAAATGTATAACTTCCAGAAAAAGAAGCCAATTAGACTGCTTTTCCAACTCAGGATGCATGCCGATTTTCGAACTTGACTTGCGTTTTAGTAAGATCAATTACTCCTGTGAGTTTCATGACAACAGGCCTATCGGTTTTCCTTGAAATGTGTTTACAGTGTTGCATATATGCTGAAAAGTGAAAAAAAAGCATAACTTCTACAATAATGGCCCGATCATGCCGATTTTTCGAACTTGACCTGTGTTTTATGAATATTCATCAGCTCTGTAAATATAAAGCCCAAAAGTAAAACTGCCTTCCACTTATCGTGTTTACAATGAAAGTGCATGGCGCCGGCAATGACGGCGACGGCAGACGTAGGTGATGGCATTATGTACAGAGACATCTATATATATTTACTGTACTGTTTGAGAACAGTAATTGACATGGTTTTTCTTAAATGGTCATCCTGGGAGCAGTGCCCAAAATAGGTTTTTATCAAATTTTGATGCAATATTACATAATGTTTAAAGGGATAATAACTCTTCATTTTGGCCAAAAAATGAATTTTCCTGGAGTAAACAACAATTTTCCCATACTTACCAATGGTTAACAAATCCATTTTTACATTCAACATTAGTCCCTGTTTTTTTTCTAAAAAGTTTGGTTTTTCGTTAAAATCTCTTAAGAGATTATAACAGAGTACAGCCATCAATGTAAGTCACGTGATCTGAAGACAAGCTCAGATATCACAATAATAGCTACAACTGCTGTTTTTGTGACAAAACAGAATAAATTATATTTCTATGAGTTGTTAACAATGTTTTTATTGTGAAATAAAGATATCATACGAAGAGTTATTATCCCTTTAACAGCATAATGACCATCAATTTTTAATAATAAAATATTAGCATCATGGATATTCAGAAAATGTGACTAGCAAAGGTCTTCAGGCCCATGGAACTTCAAAGTCACAACTTGAAAATGCCAAAATGTAAACAAGACAGCACTGTTCTGAAATGTTTTATCCCCATTTTTAACATAAAACAAAATTAACAGTTTACTGCCATTTTTATATGATCAACTAAGAAAATTGATGAGATGGGAAAAATATCAATAAAACAGTGTTAAATGTCCAATTTCTTCCATTCTGAGATTCTGAACATAGTGAATGATTGAATCTGACAAACTGCAATGATATGAGTTTATTTCCATTTTTGACACTTTATTACACAATACACGATAACAAGTTTACCATCATTTTTACAAAATCAACTAACAATGTTGTAAAGATGCAGGAAATGTCAAACAAACACTTTTACGTATCTTATTAGTTAAATAATGAGACTGTTAACATGCCTAAGAATTGAATCTGAGGAAATGTGAAAAAAGACAGCACTGTTCTGACATGGGTTTATTTCCATTTTTAACACTTTTTTTAACATAAAACAAAATAAACAGTTTACTGCAATTTTTATATGATCAACTAAGAAAATTGATGAGATGGGAAAAATATCAATAGAACAGTGTTAAATGTCCAATTTCCTCCATTCTGAGATTCTGAACATAGTGAATGATTGAATCTGACAAACTGCAATGATATGAGTTTATTTCCATTTTTGACACTTTATTACACAATACACGATAACAAGTTTACCATCATTTTTACATAATCAACTAATAATGTTGTAAAGATGCAGGAAATGTCAACCAAACACTTTTACATGTCTTATTAGTTAAATAATGAGACTATTAACATGCCTAAGAATTGAATCTGAGGAAATGTGAAACAAGACAGCACTGTTATGACATGGGTTTATTTCCATTTTTAACACTTTTTTTAACATAAAACAAAATAAACAGTTTACTGCAATTTTTATATGATCAACTTAGATAATTGATGAGATGGGAAAAATATCAATAGAATAGTGTTAAATGTCCAATTTCCTCCATTCTGAGATTCTATACAAAGTGAATGATTGAATCTGACAAACTGCAATGATATGAGTTTGTTTCCATTTTTGAAACTTTATTACACAATACACGATAACAAGTTTACCATCATTTTTACACAATCAACTAATAATGTTGTAAAGATGCAGGAAATGTCAACCAAACACTTTAATGTATCTTATTAGTAAAATAATAAGACTGTTAACATGCCAAAGAATTGAATCTGAGGAAATGTGAAAAAACAGCATAACTTCTAAAATAATGGCCCGATTATGCTGATTTTCGAACTCGACCTGCGTTTTAGTAAGATTGACCACTCCTGTGAGTTTAATGACAATTGGCCTATCGGTTTTTCTTATATTGTGTTTACAGTATTGCACATATGCTGAAAAAAAGGAAAAAAACAGCACAACTACTAAAATAGTGGCCCGATCATGCTGTTTTTCGAACTTGACCTGCGTTTTAGTAAGATTGATTACTCTTGTGAGTTTCATGACAACAGGCCTAACGGTTTTCCTTAAAATGTGTTTACAGGGCTGCATATATGCTGAAAAGTGATAAAACAGCATAACTTCTACAATAATGGCCCGATCATGCTGATTTTTGAACTTGACCTGCGTTTTATGAATATTCATCAGCTCTGTTAATATAAAACCAAAAAATAAAACTGTGTTCCACTTATCGTGTTTACAGTGAAAGTGCACGGCGACGGCATCGCCATCGGCATCGGCATCGCCATCGGCATCGGCGACGACAGACGCAGGTGATGGCAATATGTACAGACACATCTGTGTCTGTACATAAAAACCAATGTTTTCTTAAGAGATATACCCATTAACTATTTAATATAAATTTGAAACCAAACCTGAGGAAATGACTTCCAGCAAATTCAAAAAGCAACTTTAAAATGACTGAAAAGCATTCTTCCATCAACAGCTCTTGATTCATAATTGTCTGTACCTTTTAAACATGTCTTCTGCTTCATCATTTCTCTCCAGTGTCCTCAGTGCCCTCCCAGCATTGGTTATAACTACTACATTGTTGGGCTGAAGGCTGGTTGCTTTCATGTAATACTGAAGAGCATCCTCATTTTTGCCTAGAAATGTGCATATTGTAAATACAAGAAAAGTAACTACTAGTGTCAAAATAGTTCTAAAATAAACCATGTACTCTGAATGATTTTAATATTGTAAGTGGATAAGCAAGAAACTCACACATCAAGAGGTTGCAAAGAATGTCAGTCACCATCTGAAACTTTTACACATGTAAACTCTTGCACACACACACACTTTAATCATAAAAAGTAGTATGAAGAATGTGTAGCACTTTGTTATATATAGATACAGGAGGTATAACATGCTACTTTGCCTGCAAAATAATAATAATAACAAAGTCTTGCTTGCCTAAATAAAATAAAAAAAAATAATGATAATAAAGTCATGCTTTACTGTTGTCAGGTCATCAATCACAGCTCTGATAGAGAAGAAAAATTTATGAAACATGCAACAGAGAAATTAACACCAGCACACACTTTCTGAAATATTTATTCACTTGCAGTCATCTCAGGAGACAAGCCAATTTGCAATATGTGAACTGCAAACACCAAACAGGATTTGTCCAAAGTGATTGATTATGCTTTTTTATGCTGTGTTTAGAGCAGGATTAACTTTAATTTTATATCAGTCTAATATGTGTTACCAGTTAAAACTTTAGACAGTTAACTGTAAAAAAAAAAGACCGGTCTAAATGCAGCTTAATAGAGCATGTGCAACCACCATAGACTCTTTCACACTTCAGTTTTTGTTTTAAATCTCTCAGCCAAGCATAAATTCATTGTTTCGCGAAGTAACCCTAACTCCTAACATGCAACCATCATACCTAGTCTCTGTAGAAATGCCCCATAATTGTTATAGGCATCGGCATTGTGGGGATCTTCCTGTATTACCCTCCTATAGCACCAGTCAGCCTCTGAGTGCCTGCCCAGTGTGGCTAGAATACCTCCCAGGTTAGTGTAGGGGTCAGTATAATGGGGATCTAGCTGGATAGCTCTGTGGAAGACCTTAATAGCCTCTTCACTGCGGCCAGTTTTACTGGAAATAGAGATAAAACTCATAGATTACAACTCATAGATTACCAACTTTCTATTTAATTTAAACTCAATTCAATCTCTTAGTCTATTAAGTCAATTTCCAATCTGTGAAAGCAAGTCTAAATTTGAAACAACTACCATCTTTTTCTTTAAACCAAATATGACAGTACTGAAAAATACCTACATTCTCTGGCAAATTTTACAGTTAATCAATTCAATCAAGAAGATAAATGTTAGTCAGTATTCTGCTGATTTTTCAGAATAAAATATAACAATTTACATGCAGCACCAAGAAAGACACACAATTCCAACAAGATATAAATGTCTTACTGCAGCACATTCCCCAGGTTGAAGTGAGCATTGGTGTGCCCTGGACTGATCTGTATGGCTCTTCTATAATGTGCCTCAGCATCCACAGGGTCATTCAGCAAAGTGCCAAGATTATTGTTGGCACTGGCATGGTTAGGAAACAGCCTGGAATAAAACTTCATTATCACCTATGAAGGATCGCCTACACGAAGGATTGTCTATCTATATGATAAATTACATTTATTTGTCATTGTTNGTAAAACTGCCCTCCACTTATCGTGTTTACAAGGAAAGTGCACGGCGCCGGCATCGGCGACGGCGACGACAGACACAGGTGATGGCAATATGTACAGACACATCTGTGTCTGTACATAAAAATGTGTTCGAAAGAGAAACACAATTATTAACTATCAGATTAAAATTCACACGACTTCAGCATTTTACTGTGAAATTTACCTCATAGTTTTTGTCCCACTGTGCCTTCACTTTGGCAAGTTCTTCAGCCTCCGCATCCTCTTCCGCTTTTCGTTTTCTGAAAATAGCAGATAACATTAGGAAAAGGCAAGCAATGTATAGTAATCTTCAGAATTTTCAACAAATAACCATGTCATTGCACACTTTACATTCATTCAAAACTTCATGTATATGACAACTAATACTGATAAACAATGAAATCACCATTCTTGGTTGACTCAGGGGGAAAATTATCATTAACTTGTCAGCACATATTTTCAGGAAGCAATTTACTTCTTAAAACTGTCAACTTGCCTTTCGTGCATGTCCTTGGTTTCTCTTTCTTGTCTTAACCTTTCAAGGTCAGCAAAAAGTTTACATGTCTGGACATAAACAGCATGCTTATACTGCAATAAAATCAAATCTAGAAGAGCAACCTGCTCACTCTGTGTTGATTGTTTTCATTACTTAAAATTTTGACAATATAAACCAAGCTCTCTCTCTCTCTCTATATATATATATATCTGTAACATTATTCGTGATACTATAAAATAACTTTTTTCCTTAACCTTTATTATGAAAAGCAAATCAAGTTTATCATTCTCAAATAAGGGTTTACAATAATCATAAAAGTAGCATTTCTGCATTTTATTTCATAAAACCATGCTCACTTTATCTGGTTCATCTTCAGGCACTATTGTAGGTTTTCCTTCCTTTTTTAATTGTTTTCTTTTTTGTTTTATCTGAAAATATCCATCCAATAACATATAATTTTTTATAGTCCAGTCTGATAATACTTAAGACTGATAATATATTGGACAAAAATCTATATACTTAAAACAATGGTAAAGGCAATCTTTTTCTGCCCCGTATCAGTCCCAATGTCTCTCTTTATTACAAGTTCAGCCTCTTACCATTTCTTCTGTTCTCACTTTGGCCTCTTCTATGATTTCTTGGCACCTTTTGTATCCCTCTTCATTTTCTAATGTCTTAAAAGCTTTATTCACAGCTGAAATAAGAGCAATAATATTTGTGGTTCAGTCTGAAGGTATTATAATCAAAAACACACACACACACACACACACACACACACACACACACACACACACACACACACACACACACACACACACACACACACACACACAGGTAAAAAATGACAAAACCTATTTCTAAGGGAATGCATACAAGTAGGCACTGGGATTTAACATTACCTTCAAAAGCTTTTTGAGCTCTTTCAGCATTCTCTAAATTTTTATCTGGATGGACAAGTATTGACATCTGGAATTAAAAGCAATGTTTTAATCATTATAAGAAAAATCACAGTAATCAAACATTTCACCCTGCTTACTTACCATTTTGAATTATTCCTGTTAGAATTACTAATCTGACCTCACTTCAAAATATGTTAATTGCACTTCAATTTTCTATGTCTTTTTCAAGTTTAGCTCAAATAATGCTGAATTAAACTCAACAGTGGAAATTTAACTAACTTGTCGGTATTTCTTTTTAACATCTGCAAGAGCTGTATCTGGATCAACTTGAAGAACCTAAAATAAAAAATATGAAATTATTTAATAAAATTACAATGTTAGAAAAAATAATATCAAGATCAACAGTTAATACATGATTTCGTGCATACAGAACCGAAAGAAACGAGTTTTAAATACGAGGAAAGAAATTGTAGTAGCATATGACATTGACACATCAACTCAAATGTTTTTACAAACATTTACACAATAATAATAATAATAAACATTTTCTTTAGCATGTCCTGTAACAAAAATGTGAATATGTACAATATTTGTCAATAAAAATAATGTAAAAACATTAAATTTCAAACATACATCAAATGGATTGAGATTGAAGTATGTAGAACCAGCTCTGTTAAGTCGATCAATTTGTTGTTTTGATGTTAACACAGCATCTCTCTGCTCAATCTGTTTCACCTGAAAATATTTATAAATATAATTTAGTACATGCAAGAGACAGAAAGGGATTTGAATGTATAATCTACAAAGTTGATGATAAGTGTTACATAATGTTAACTAAACAAGTGTGGTTACATCATCAATCAGCCTGACATATGACAAATGTTGCAATTAATGAGGTATTAACTTTAAATATAAGTATCATAAGGTTTACACTAAGCTAAGAATTCGTTCAGCATAAAATTGTAATAAAATTGAAGTACTGGGGGAGCTAATATCATAACAACGCATTCACTTCTTTAATTCAAGTTCACCTAGAAATAGAATAATAACAATGTTGGAGGCCACAATGTTGGGGGCAAAAATTCACCAAATAGATTTCGAATAAATTCGAAGCTTAAATTACATACCTCTGTGTAGAATTCAGAAAATGCTGCATCTGGTTCTGTTTTCTTTTCATCTGTGGAACTAGCTTCTGTTGTCGAGGCCATCTTGCCGCTTCAAAATTCTTTAGACTTTAGAGGCCAGAAAAAAGTTCCGGTAAAATTCTCATTCCAAGTTTTATAATATTTCTTTTAACTGTATCAGAAAAATAAATTCAGATTTATTACTTTTACATGATAATATCATATATGTTATAAACATGTCCAACGTATTTTATTATTCACATCCTCCATAGATAATGATATTTTACACTGTAGTGTTTCAGCAAATGCCAATTCTTAATTTCTATTCACCAAGACGAGAAAAAGCGGACGTTTCAATAATAATGTTCATAGCTAGGATGTTTCGTGGAGAAGTTCTTTAATTCGTATAAAGCGTAAGGTAAGTACCAGAGAAAGTTTGTTTGTAGATCAAGATAGTACAGGAATGTCGAAGAATTGGACTAAACCTTAAGTCAGTTCTTTGTAGTTTATCCATTCACATAATTCAGTTTCACCTTAGAAGATGTACACTATAGCTAATAAGTCCCCGGTCACTTTAATAGCACACGCTGTCTACAACAGACGCGCTAATGCGCACGTCCCCGACAGTGTTAATGATAGGGGGATTACGATGGACAGCGCATGTTGCTCACAGCAGTAGGCACTGCCGCCGAAGTTAAACCGGTAATTAAGTCTTTAACTTGACTAAACATGTTTTGCTTTGTAACTTGCGTCCTTCAGTCTTGCTGTTGCGGAAGCGCCGGCGGGACATATCTCCACCTTGCCGATATTTATCCCGACTCTCGACTTTAAAAGTATTATTGGTTTTGATTTTATCAAAGTCTTATTATATCAGAAAACCTGCATATTTTCATACGTTAAGAGAATTATAGAAACTGTAGAAAAAGCTACTCGTACATCAGGGATAAAAAACAACACCTTGCAGCACTATTACCTATTATTCATCACCAGAAGTTACTGTTTCACTTTTTTCTCCCAAATTACAAAGTCTGATGACAACTGAAAGCCTTTAGCCATACCTCAGGGCAGTGGGAGATAGTCTGGATTTGATTAAATGTAATAAAAGTATATTTTGAAGAATTTTCCTAGCCTTCGGCAATTTCCGCAAAGCTTCGGCATGCGCGGCAATACAGAGCTGTCGATATCTATATTCGTGAACAATAGAATTGGTGGAACAACGGTTAACGTCGTTGAGTCGTCTGCAACCTACCCGACGGGAGTTCGTGTCCCTGTCGGTACTTTTGAAGATTTTGAAATTGTCATTATTATAAATATCTATTAATATATAAAACAGTCGTGGCTAATTGTTTTTGCAACGGAAAGCACAGTAGGAAGGTTTGTTGTTATTGTTATTATTATTATTACTGGGGACATAAATTAGTATGCTAATCTCTTATCATGGTATAATGATTGATACGCTGGGTATCAAATAGTTTTCCTTTGATATAAACAACAAAAGAGCGGCCTTCCAAATATCTTTGCTGAATGTTTATAACGTAGGTACTATTATGCGCAAAAATATTGATACATGACGCAAACGACATTTACTAATTTTGGTAATATCAATTTTAATTAAAATTAAATTTAATTGAAATTAAAATTAAAATTTGTCTAAACGTGCATATAACCATTCACCTTGTTTAAAGGGTTCGCAACACTTTACATTCTAATACATTTTGCCAATTTTCATGTTTGCTAGTTTATTTTGATTTGAGAGGAAGCGAGAGAAGACCCTCTACTAGGGCCGCAAATTAATTATGAGTATTTTTCTTCAGTGCAAGAGACTGTGTAATGAAAAATCAATCTGTAACTCTGGTATATGGTGGCCTTGTGTGTGTAANGTATATTGATCATTGTAAATTATAATGTAACAGTCGCTGAGTTGGTACTTTATTTTTGTGTGGTACTATGCCAAACTTGAAAAAATGTATTACTGCATAAATAGTCTCAGTAGTTGCCTGATTAAGCAACTGAAATGATGTGCAATTATTTTTAATTACTTGCGAAAATAGAGGGTCACTTTATTAAATCACTTGCATTTTGGCTGCAACAGAACTTTCAACTAACCAACATTTTTCTTCCTCTTAGATTAGAATGATAAATCCAATGTTTGATACATCTAGCTGATCTCAGCTGCTCCAGGAACTCAGTGATTTGAATTGAATAGCATCACACAAAAAACAATGGCCAAGAAGTTTAGTAAAAAGGATTTAGATGACCAGTTTGAAGCCTTTCTGAAAGAGGTAAGACATCTAATTTTATTTTCCCAATTTTTATTATGTCATTTATTTTTCAACATTTTTAAGGTAAAATGTTTTGTTTTGTAGATTAAAATAGAATTGAGACATAATGAATTTTCTGTGTTAAAGTTATTAACTTGAAGAGAAATTAAGTCCTTAACAATATTAATCTTTTATTATTTTTCTTTTTTCTTTTAGTCAATGTACTTCATATATACATATATTTTCAGTCTATGTCAGATGATGAGGGAATAAATTCTGCTAGGGTTTCCAAATATTTGAAACCCAAAGAAAAACCAAAGAGTAACAAGCCATGGTGGATGAACGAAAGTGATGAGGAGGAGGAACAACAACCAAAGGCCAAAGAAGGTGAATGATCATCCCATGTTTGCCACATTTGGCCTGTGCAGAAAAAATTAATTAAGATGGAGGCATTTCTTAACAACGTTTATAAAAAAATTCTGTGCTTGTGGCGTTTAGTTAATTTGTCTCAATTATATAAGATTATATACAAAGAGTACCTATCCAATGCTCCATTGACCAAAGTCTGACAAATATCTGCTCAGTATAGATTGTTTAAGGTAATTATCAACAAATGTGATTTTTTTCCTCTAGATCTTGGAAGCACTGGCAAAAGTTTCCTGAAAAGCAAACCTAAGAGAGCAGACATATCACATCTTCTTCGTCAAGTAAATACATCATTTTTACCTTTGTAGCTAACAGTTCTACACAACTTTCTTCTATTTAATAGAGATTGGGTACTTGAAATTGAGAATGTGGATAGCAGTCATTTAAGTAGATTTCACTACTTGGATGTTATTTTTCGATGAAACTTCAATGATAGTAAAGAAGTAATACTTCGGAGTTTCATTAATAATATTGTGATTCAGACAAATATATTAAGGAACAGACACATTTCCTTAAGACACTGGTTTAATAAGCAGATTATGAATTCTAATCTGATTCTTATTGATATTCTGTAGACCCCTTCGCCGCCTCCCACCCAGACTCAAAGCAAAGTAGATGTAACAATGAGCAGAGACAGTTTAGAGGATCGTAAGTCACCTAATACAGCTTGATCCAGTACTGTAATTTCCTATCGAATTAAAGGAGATTTTATTATTTGTATTTCCCAATAGATTTTTTTAAAGTTGTGCTGTGTTAATGTCATGTCAGCAAGCATGTTTATGAGAATTGAACAGTGATAAACTTGAGGAAAATACCATTGTAAAAGTGACATGTTTGGAATTTGTAAACATTTACCATTAAAACATTTTGTGACATATCTTGAAACTAAAAGATATAAACCTGTGTATTTTTGTGTGTGTGATGGAAATATATATTTGTGCATTATGTGATGTTTTACTTTGCAGTTAATTCAAAAGCCAGAGAGGAACAGAAAAGACAAAAGAGGTCAGAAACTTATTTATCACACTTTTGTGGCAATAATTGATGGAATGATGCTTTGATTCAGGGATGTTTTGTGAAGTGTTGGGATATTTCCAGTTTAAAACTATATATATTTGCATGACAAATTTAATGAATAATGGGTCTGACTTGATCCCATCATTTAACCCACTTTATTTTTGGAAATTATAAGGGTGACTTGATATGTGATTTTATGTTTTTTCTCCTCCTTGCAGTGTGATGCTGCCCAGGGTCAGCCTGGAAGACACTCAGAGTTACACAGGTAATTTTCGTTGTTACAGAATATTGCAGTATTGTGTTCATTTTGTTCAGTTATTAATGGCTTAAATTTATGACTTAAATTTGCAGGCTTTAAATTCAAGGGCTGAGGATATTACTATAAAATTTCGATTTCTATTATAAAGGATTATGTAATATATATATATAACCAGTAATGCAAATGTACACTTTTTCATGTAATTCATAGCCATGTAACTGTTTTTGAAAATTCTTATTGAGCAATCCAGTCACTCAAATCAGATATTGTCTTGGAGAGAAGCATTATATATATATTTTTTTCTGTTAATCTCAAATATTATTTCAGAATCTGGTGATCAAGATGCCAATGCCACTATCCCACCAGGTATGGATACACTAGATGAGAAAGCAGAAAAAGAACGGTTCTTTCAGGTAAACAATGCATATTTGTAGTATTTTATTTATTTTGCATATGATAAGAATTCAAAGTTTTGTGTTCATATTGTCTTTAAATTGAAAGAGACCACAATGAAAAAAAAAACGTACACTTAGTGGTACACTTTTGATATAGTTTTTGTGTTTTTATAGGATTTGGAAAATAAAGATGAACCTGCAGATTATGGGAAACTAAATAAAGACTTAGAGGCATCTGGTACTATGGCAGGCACCCTAGAATCAACAGGTGTTGCTTCTGACCAAGGTGGTTTTCTGAAGTATCAGGAAGGTAAATGATGTGTGTGTTATCAGGTTATTTAACTGTTATCATTTATGGGAGTAGTTGCAGCCCTTGTGTATGGGCAATTTACTTGTGTTTATTTTCTGGAACATTTTCTCCAACATTTTTTACACACACATGCATACACACGCGCACAGACATCATGTTTTGAGATTTTTTTGTCTGCTTTTATCGATGAACAGATATCAATGGATGGATCACTGGCTAGCAAGGTAGATTGATAGATTCATTATTTGTTTTATTGTATAGAAAGTAAAGAGTACAGTGATGATGACTTTGAAGACAGCAAGGAACAGGAGAGACCAAAGATCACACCTAGGAAGAAAAAGGAGGAAAAGAGTGGCAATGAACAGAAATTGAATCTTTTATCAAAAGGTTTGCTTCTCGAGAGTATGATACACAAAGATTAAGAAAAACATCCTATAGTTGTCCATTTTTGAAATTTTGATTAAAGATGAGTAAATAAAGACAAGGTCATTTTAAGTCACAAATTTTTCTGTCACTGGGTGGCATATCTGCTGTACTTTGTAAAATATTTAATATTTCATGATAACAAAGGTTAACAATATCTTGACTCTTGATTTATATTCATGAAAGCTGACAACTAGTTGTCTATCTTTAAAAATAAAATCGAGTCTTTGGACTTAATTTTTTGTGTTTGAATAAGTGTTAACTCAACCTTATTCAGTGTCCCTCCTGGATACCACGATGGACTCCACCATGGACACTGGCACCATGCCTCAGGATAAAGCTAGGAGAGGATCCACTATCCAGGAGGAGGAGAGGGAAGACCACCAGACTGGGAGGGATGTGGGGCTTAAAACTAAAACTGGGACAGGTAATTTTATTTATTTATCTGTTGTTGTTATTATTATTATTATTATTATTATTATTATTATTATTATTATTATTATTATTATTATTATTATTATTATTATTATTATTATGTATTTATTGTATGTGTTTATCATAACGAAGCATTTCTATATGGCAACAGTGATTTTAATTCATTAATTAGCATGTCAGTTTTAATCATTAAATATAAAACCACTAATGTCAAATGTGTCAATTTATTCTGACTTCTCATTTAATTTTTGTTTTAATTTATGTATTTTTGTCTTACAAATATTTGCAAAAATTTCATTTCTCCCAGGATTATTCACTGACACTAGTCAAGAGATAGCAGCATTACAGAGTGCCCTGAGAGAGGCCGGCATGTCTACAATGCTAGGTACAGGAGATGCTGACTCTGTATTAAAAGACACTGGGGTGCATGACAAGAGTGATGTCAGCCATGTCACAGAACAGACAGAGGGAACTAGGGGCTTTGGTCTAAAGCCTGTGGCTGGAGGAGATACTGGTAATCACTGTCAGTTTTATATTACCGATAAGGAAAACACGTGCTCACATGCATGCACGAATGTACACGTGTGTGTGCACACACACTGCTTATAACATCCTACCATCCTACATTTCATTCATGGCAATGACTTCTCATAATAAAACTATTCTTCACTCTTTCCATTTGATTATACAAATTTAAAGTTTGATGGGTATGAGGTGGGGATAAGAAAAATAAATTTGAACAGACAGACAGTTCAGTGGTTGGCCACCTTTGCCAATTGTAGAGAGTTTTTACATATTATCCTCTTATGGCAGATCTTTAACTGTTATGATATCATCAGCACATGTGAAATTTCTGTATCCATGACTAAATGTAAAGTAACATCCATACCCCAGCGAATCCAAGTCATATGAGGTAAATTAAATTCCAGACAAGCCTTCTCGCACTGTTGAAGATCTTCTAAGGGAGGCTGAAGAAATTGAGAGAAGAGCCAAAGCAAGGCAGAGTCCACCACCAGTGGATATATCATATGATAATGGTATGCAAAATAGATAATCAATGTCTATGTTTCATTTTAAGCAACATTCAAATATGTTTTATTTACATTACTAAAGTTTTCTTATAACAATCTTTACTGTCTTATACCTTATGTCTTTCTACAAGGGAAACAATTTTACTTTTCCAAATATGAGAATTTGGGTCATTTTATTTGAGGAATGAAATCAGCATGCTTATGTTGATGATTATATTAGTGCTCCTCTAGGAGATGGCATTGATTCAGGATTGAACAGACCGATTAGACCAGGTGTTAATTCTTGAGCCCTCTGATATTTAGGGTATTATGCTTAAGATTTAACTTAAACCATTATTTCTATGCAGGTGGTAGAGATGAGAAGTCAGATGACAGACCTGCACTATCCCCTGTACACAAAGAAGTCTCAATATCTGACCTGTTCAAGGACTTGGTATGTAGTCTGTAAAGGATAGCAATTAAAACAAATCGTAAGATCATTTAGTTGATTGATATATATTCGCAAAGAATGACTAAATAGGCCAGATGTAAACTTTTTCCTCCAAAATATGGTAGTTTTGAATTTGGTACATTATAATTATTGGTAAAATTTATGAATTCCTATTTCAATTTTTTTTTCTTTAGGATGAGCAGGACTATACGACACAGAATCAATTGGCACCTATAATTGAGCATTCTTCACCTAAACCACCCAGACCAGGTATTTTATACTGATAAACTTTGTTCTATTATTAGATTTTGGATATAAAACGGACCCAAAAATATTTTTATTGGTGTATTTCACCATAGAATTCTAAGTGATTTGGTCAGAAAATTGAAAAGAAAACAAGGTGACCATATTATTTCATGAATTATTTTCATTGATTTATTTTAGCTAAAAGATCTAAACCTAAGACCAAATATGCTGATATCCCTAGTTCAGGCTATGGGCTTAGAACCCCAACAAAGCCTAAAGGAACATCCTCCAGGAAAACTGCATGGTCACCAAAGGACACCATGAAACAAAAAATAAAAGGTCAGTTAAAGAAATTTGTAAAAAATTGATGTAAATCTGCAATAGCAGAAAGATTGCAGATTATTATCTCTTTTAGGCCGAAAAAGATTCTCGAACAATCTTGACATGTGCCCATACCAAACATTTTTGGAAGAGTATAACTTGCTAGACTGGCCCCAAGCTATTTGTTGGAAAATATGATGAATTTCAGAATGTTTATTACGTCGATATTACATCTTGTAAGTGACATATAAAAGTGTTATTGAAATGTATAGAACAATATAGAATTGAGATTTAATATAAACTTATTTTAGGCACAGAGACAATAACAGTGAAAGAGACAGGAAAGAGTAAAGTGGCAGATACCCATTTACTGGCATCAGTGGAGTCCTTTGCACAGTACATAAAGGAGCAATTTGGAGACAAGCCTGGAAGACACAGGGAGAAAACAGATGTGAGTGAAGATACAGATTATATGATCAAACTTCTATTTATGACTACATATTACAGAGCCTTTAATTGAGACACTTTTCTTATTAGGCTATTTGCATTTAAAACTTTTTATGTCACTTTTCTTCGTTGCAATTTACCATTCATAATTTTGCTATGTTGTTAGGGAATATTAACACCAGATTTTCTGTAAGTTAATGATATCAAAACTTTACTTTTTGCAGGCACCTTGGCTTGAGGAAGAACCAATTATGTCACCACAGCAAAGAGAAGAGAGGATTTCACAAATTGGCAGGGAAAAGGCCTTGCAACAGGAAGTTAAAGACTGGCAGGAGCAGTGGAAGGAAGAGAGAAAGATGAATGTAAAGATGAGGGGTAAGGTGCCTGAGTGTTAGTTTGATACACGCGAGTTGTAACTAATTAACCCCAATAGATCTGTGTGATTAACAAACTTGAAACAAGATTGTGGTTGACTTGAACCTTAAAGGTATGAACATTTGAAACCTAATTGCCCTTTGAATCTCCACATCTGGTTGGAAGCAACTTTCCCCAACACACCAAAATCTCCTGTTATTTGGGTTCAGCTATTTGTAGGCTAGTATATGTCTTATCAGTTAACTCATTAGGGGTGTATGTTTTATGGATTTTGCTTATTTATACATGTCTTAATTATGACAAAATAAATTGATTGGTAATGATTTTTTGTAACCTTCAGCTGATGCAGGAGCATTAGAAAGAGACTATGAAAGGAAGCTTGAAGAATACAAATTGAATTATGAGCAAGAATTGTTTAAACTGAAACAAGACAATTTTGTTCTTATGGCAAAGGTAAGACTTACCTCATCAACTAAGTATATGAAATGAAATATCCATATATATCTAAATGTATTGTTCTGATTATAATGATTAAATGTTGGTGGATGTTGATAGATTAAAGTTAATGAATTTCTGTTGAATGGATCTTTGGTATGATTTTAAATTATTTCTTTTATTAGGTATCAGAAGCTGGACCAGAAGAAAGGGACAAAAAGAAGATCCTGGAGGGAGACAGCCTGGAAAATGTTAGCAAAGAACAAGTGCAATGGATGGAGAGAGAAATTAGAGAGCAGGAAAAGCTGATGCTGGGCTATCAGCAGGAGAATGAGAGACTTTACAAAGAAATGAAAGCTATGCAGATCACGAATAAAGCCACAGAAGAGAAAATGTTCAAAGAGAACCAGAGACTTACAGCAGAGATTGTATCTTTAAGGTATGCAGAGGTGTGGTTTTTGTTTACTGTTTCCAGCAAATGGATATTATTATTTTATTACTATTATTTTATTTTTATTTATTTTTTTTTGCTATGTGGCATATTGCTTTCTACATATGCTATATATTAATTGATATTTTGTGTTTCTGTCCCATTTTTTAGAACACAGTTAGAAAGACGCGAGGTAGAATTGAAGAATAAAGGCATCATCACCAGCTCTCTGGCTCAGCAGCAGATAGTAGCAGGCAGTCCAGGCACAGCTATACTGGGAGCTGGCAGGATTGCACAGTTAAATGCAGAGCTCAGGCAGGCACAGGTATGGGGGTGAGGGGGGCATTTCTATTGTGAATTGATTTTACAGCAAAGTGGCTTTTGTTCCAACTCCTTAGCTGAATGGAAATTGAGGAGGAAGATTACTACACTAAATTGACTTCTTTATCAGTGCAGCAGAATTTTTGTCAATTTGACCAGTACTTACAAAGATTTTAAATCTTAAATCTTAATACAATTAGGTAATTATACCCGAAAACACCATATAGAAAACTTTCATCACTAGCCTTGTGGTTTTGACATTGTAAAGTGACCACTTCATCAAAAAATTCTTTAATCGTAGAAAAGTATGTTGTTGTAAGAAAATGTTTGTAGTAAGAATATTGTTTCACTTATTTTTCTTTTATAATGTTCATTTTCTTTGTTACGTGCTCTTCGAATTATTCTGATCACATGATATTACAGGACAAGATTTTAAAGCTGGAACAGGAACTGAAAACAGCAGAGCAAGCCAGGACTGAACTTGAAAACCATATAGAAGTTATAGTCAGAGACAGAGAAAGATATGAGGACAAGATCAAATATGCCAAGGAAATGAAATCTCAGGAAATCATGGTTTGTATATGTTGTTAATTATAGGAGATCATGTTTTCATGTTTTCATTGCACATCTGGTGTGGGTGGGATAATGAGAAACATTTTCCATACTCATGAACATTTTTTTAAATGCATTGTCACTGGATATGTTACATATTTGCAAATATTAGGTTTATTCATTTTAAAAAATTTAATCGATTTTATATTACCAAATATTTAGAATATTTTGCCTAATATAATAATAATATAAAACAGAGTTTTCTGATAAGATATTTGTTACCCTACTTTTTCAGGTTAACTTATACATAAATCTTAGGATTTAGATTCAGACATCTTACCAGCTGGGTTGGCTGATTTAATTTGATAATTAATTTGAGAGCATACAGAAGTTAATTACCCCCTATATTGAGGAGGGGTGTCAGACAAGTAAACTGATCCCACTGATTGCACTTACAGAGAATCTCCTGCAGAGTTGGACCGACCTAGCAGGTGAAATGTCTGAATCTAATGGGCCCTTATATTATATTATATGCCTGTTTTATATTATGTCCTTCAGTCAGTGCAGCAGGAGCATGCCAAGGAGATCGAGAGGCTGAACAGGAAACTGAAGTGGTATGCTGAGAACCAGGAGATGTTAGACAGAGACTCTGATGCCTTGAAGGAGAAAAATGATGAGATAAGAAAACTCAAGAAGAAGATTGAGGATCTGGAGTCTGAGGTTTGTAAAATTGTGGTGATTAAATGTTTTTAAAATTTTCTGAATGTTGAAATTTTTAATAAGTTTAAATGTACATTTTTAATAAGCTATTGATATGAAATAATTTACTTAATACTACATTTATGGGGTGTAATGGTTTAAAACTTTCAGTTGACAATGCATATTGTTTTACCATAGGACAAAAAAGCTTTGACACATTGAGCAGGTAATGTTTTATATTGGTCATTTGAGAAAAATATGTAACATATTTACTTCTTAGAGTGGAACCAGGCAACTAGAACAGAAGGCAAGAGCAAAGGAAAGATCCACAGAGGCAAAGAGAATACAAGATTTAGAGAGACAGGTAAGGGTTGCACAACCCACTTCGAGCTAAATACAAATTTAGAGTTAGTGTCTTCAAAGTTTTGTTGTGAAAAATAGTAATCATGCCCCTGAGTCAACAAAATTCTTTTACTTTTGATTTCATTAGGTTAAAGAAATGGAAGCAATAATGAGAAAACGCCACCCAAACTCCTTGCCTTCCCTGATATGGGCTGCATCTCAGGTACAAGATCCAAAGTCACCAACCAAGGGACCTAGTGTGCAATTCCTGGAGAAACAGGTGAAGAAACTGGAGGCAGAGTTAGACAAGAAGGACGAAGAGGCTAAGAAAGGCCTGAGAGTGATGGAGCAGAAGTACAATGCTATTAAGGTAGGAAATCTGTCAATTATCGTTTATTAATTTGGTGATATTCTCTCTCTCTCTCTCTCTCTCTCTCTCTCTCTCTCTCTCTCTCTCTCTCTCTCTCTAATAGGATCATAGGTTATTAATTGATCGTCACCTGCCTCCTTTACACACCCTCATGTTTCAGAAGTATCATATTTAATGAATGATCCCTGAAATTTACAATTATTTTAATTGAAGCATTAAAAAAGCAATTACCATTAGTTTTGATATCAGACAAATACATTTGTTANCTCTCTCTCTCTCTCTCTCTCTCTCTCAAATAGGATCATAGGTTATTAATTGATCGTCACCTGCCTCCTTTACACACCCTCATGTTTCAGAAGTATCATATTTAATGAATGATCCCTGAAATTTACAATTATTTTAATTGAAGCATTAAAAAAGCAATTACCATTAGTTTTGATATCAGACAAATACATTTGTTATGTATAGAGTGCGTTACATGGCTGGCAGACAGCTATTTTGATGAAATATTTAGGAAGACAAATTATTGTTTTAGTTTCAGTACGAGGAGCGCATACATGACTTAGAAGATCAACTGTACAAGTACAAAGCAGCAGATGCGTCAGAGTTGAGAGCACACCCACACACAAGCACTGTTGCACTCCACAAAGAGCTTGATGCTGTGAAGGACAGACATAAAAAAACTGTGGCAGAACTGGAGGCTGAGATTGAAAGGTTGAAGAAAGAGTTAACGACCTTGAAAAACAAAGAAAAAGGTTTGTTGTATATTTGTATGTAGGAAAAACGGCTGCTGTAGATTAGTTTCAGAACCCTGCTGCCTCTTAAAATTTACATAATTGTATGTTTTGTAGGGTTTTTATATATGTGTAAGGTAATTTCAAAGATGTTTTTTATTGATGATGCAAGACTGAGGCAAATATGATTAACTCAATAATATATATCTATTTTCCTTTTTACAGCAATTTATATTTTATATTTCACAAAATACAAGATTTTCAAAGGTGTTTGATCATTCCTTTAATCTCTCTGTGTCAATTGGTCATGGGGAATTTTAAGCATGTCTCTAATTTTAGTTTTACATATTCAAGTATATGAATTAGTATGGTTTTATCAATGTTCTTAATCTCCAGCTGCAGCCAAAGCAGAAGCCAAGGCAGCTGTAGAAGCTGAGAGTGAGCTGGAGCTCAGAGTGAAGGCATTAAGTCTTGAGCTGGTCAACAAAGATAAAGAAGTAGAGGTACTGAGGAAAATGGTAAATCAACTAGAAATTGAGAAGAAACATGTTGAGATGGATGCTTTGAGGCAAGCAGTCAGGCCAGGAGAAAAAGGTGCAATTCGTTACTGTTATTTAAACAGGATGGACCATTATACAATTTATATAGAGAATTGTCTTGTTTTGAGTGTTTATTGTTACTAGGTTAAAGGCTTGTAAAATCTTATAAAGTGTATGAATGAATATAACACTTTACGCATTGATTATAGATAAATCTTAAGTAAAGTAACACTACTTTCTGCTTATTATATACACCTCAAGCACAGGAGAAATGTGAATGATAGGAAAATATATTAAATTTTTTTCAGTGGTGAACATTTAAATTCTTTTATAGGAAAAGCAGTTGTCAAAGGAAAAGGAAGAGGAAAGGCTGGCAAGAAGACATCACCACGTGATCCTGCAGAGCAGCAAGAGAAACCACCGGTTTTGTCAGTCTTTCAGGAACCTTATGTGAATGGGAAAGAATATGAACCCAAGACTTTTTCTGGATCTCATATATCAGATGTCCAAAGAGAAAATGAAGAGTTGAAAGCACAGGTATACTTGTGTTGATTTTTTTTTTTTTTTTTTTTTTTTTTTTTTTTTTTTTTTACATCCAAATATGATGTTTTTGACTAAAAGATTAGAGAGATGAACATTCACATACATTAGTAGGGACAGGAGTTGAATATAATTGCCACTGAAAAAGTTAACATTTTGATTATTGTGTGTATGGTTTTTATCCATCAGACATCTGCAGAACCTTTTTTAATTAATTTATTATTTTTTTCTTTGCAAAGCATCAAGAATTTTAAAAAACGAATCTAAGAATTGAGCAACATGTTGAATAGAACATATAAATATGGATAAATGTACAGTCATTTTAATTAAATCATTAAAATTTTGTTATTCTGTAGGTTGACCAGTTACAGCTAGAGTGTGACCATCAGAGAGTTAACATGCAGAAAGCAGTTGCTGAGGCAGAGGCATCTAGTAGAAGGGCAAGGGAAGATATGGCAGAGCAAGTAGGCTATATTTTTTGTTTTTTACATTGTGTTTTCTGTACTTGTGACTATTTATTTTAAACACTTAGCTGTAATGGTATTAGTATGAGAATTGATACTTTCTGACATGAAATATTGCACAGTAAGCTGTCAGATTTTTCAATCAAATATTTTTTTCTGCATGAATAGATGGCAGCACTTAGAAAAGCCCACCAAGATGAGCTCCAGAGGATCCTGACTGACCATGCCATGAAGCACTCCACCTCCAAACTTGTAGAACTGCAAAGTAAAGTGGACTCACAGCAGGTAACAAATTTACAGAATATCTCTGCCTGTCACTAGATTGTTATCTATGATAGATGGGACTATTTTATGCAGTTAAATAATTTCAGTTTTTCAGATGCCCTGATTCACTCACTTTTGACATGGTTTTGGTAAGCAAGTGGTCAAACAGATTTATGTTGTGGATTCATGAAAATTTTCTACTTGAATATTGGGCAATGTAGTTTTTGGTAGAGAATAATGTATTTGGTTTTAGAAATGAAATTCAGGTATTTGAAAAGACAGGTTTGCAGGTGATTGTATAAGTCAGTGAAAAATGCAGTGTGACTAGAACAAAATGTAGAGCGTGATTTTTTAACAGGTAATGTTAAAGCACCTCAAAGAGCAACTGGCCCAGGCTGACATAGATAGAGAACAGTTGTCTGCAGCTAGAATTAGAGAAACTGCCTTAGAATCCCAGGTGAAACAGTTACAGGATGACCTCAGGGAGGCCAAAAAACATCACTCACCAGTAAGTGAAGTTAACTGTCTTTCAATTTCCAAATACTGTGAATAAATTGTTATTGAAAGAGAAGGTGCATTTTAGGTTCTTGTACATCTGAATAATTATCATTGCCATATAATCATACTGTCTTATTCTTCGTTTATTTAAAACAATCAATTCATTATCTTTTTGTTACTAGTGCTAAAGTGACGTTTATACAGGATAGATACTTAAAGGTGAATATTTAAATTTGCAGGAAATGAAACACTTTGAGGCACTACACGAGAAAATTACACAAATGGAAAACAGGCACAGGCAAAGAGAGCAAGAACTACAACAGATCATCCGAAACACTAAGCTGAATGCCGGGGTGGAACTGAATAGGGAAGTAGACAAATGGAGACGCATGGTGGAGGTGAAAAATCAAGAGACAGAAAGATTTAGGATAGAGCTGGACTCCATATTAGAAGTGCTGCGAGAGTTACAGAGACAGGGTGTTTCTATGCCTATGGGTGAAATTAGGAGTTTCAGGACGTCTTGATAATTGTCCTTTTATAATTTTGAGTATGCCGATAAAAAGTTCATGTTAAATCTCCAGCATGGCCATGTGCTAAATATCTTCATGTGAGCAAGGTTTACAGTTTTCCCATCTATTTTATAGGCCCTTAAATGTATAATGTTGGTAATCAATTTGAAACATCAAAGTAAAATGCAAACAGAAAACCATTTGATAATTACTTTTATCTATTATCATTAGAGCAATTGTCTTGATCATTACCTCAACAAATGTAGAAAGTTGTGGTTTCATTTGAAATAAGTGATAAAACTAATTTAATTTGGTAGAACGAAAAAAGGAAATGTTTATAGTAGTACTTGTATGATCTTTATAGTATTTGACAGGCACTGAATATTATGCATTTAATGATTTGAGTGCCTTTTAAGAATCTTACATAATTGCTTCAAATACCGTAAAATGTTATTAAGAAAAGAAAACTTGAGTGGCATAAATGAAATTAAATGGAGATCATTTGAAAGAGAGGTAACTTGGTTCATCATATTATTGTAAAAAGAGTTATCATTGACAACATGAACTTGACAATATCCCGTCTTGAGGTTTAATGGTAGGTTTATGTGAACATTCATGACCAAAATATCTGCATAAATTGAAACATTACTATATTTTGTACTAGTTTGACTTCTAAATTTAAGTCTGTAAATCTGTATATACAAAGTGTGTATATAAATGTATTTATATTTATTAGCAATTTAACTTATTTATGTAAATAAGGAATTACACCAATAAATAACATTGATTGATTTACAAAAAGAAAAAGACCTATCCCAAATTTTGTTTGGAAGTGTGTTGATATTGTTATCACTACTGCTTGTGCAGGATGATGGTAAATCTGATAGTAGTCTCTTTAAAAAATGATATGTAATCTGGTTATCATTATTATTTTTCATTATTTTGCAAAGCACTTGTAATTTTTACTGCTGATGGTAGTGCACTATCTTTCAATACTTTGAGTCCAGAAGAGGCATTTACCAGATGACTCCCATTTTTTCTATTCCGTTTTGTGTCCTTTTCCTCTGATGCAGAACCTTTGTTATCAGGGATGACAGATTTGACAGGAGTTTGTGGGCAAGTAATATTACTATGCAAGTCTTTCCAAAACTGAAGCCTGGTTGAGGTGAAGATATTGTGGAGACTTGAATATTGAGTGAAGTTACAGTAGGAATAATTCAACCTCGAGGCCATAAATCCAGGGTTGTGAACGGGGAGGATTCCAGCTTTTTTAGCTGCTATTCCTATGAATGCATCTTCCATTGATAAGTATGGTTGTGTTATGGCCGTTTTGTAAATGGCGGAGGCAGCTTTGTTGGCTAAGATGTACAGCGGGCCCTGGATGTATTCTGGATATTTTTTATCTGGATATTCATCGCAGCCGACGTACCATTTGTGCCATTTCAGACGCAGAGGCTCCTGACTGCTTACAAGATTTCCCATGTATAGTTTTTCACCACTGCCCGAATGCTGGATATCTTCAAGTATTTTTATAATTTGGTCATATCTTATTATCATCTCCACCTCACTTTTCATGAAAAATACATAGTCGGGGCACATTTCTTGGGCCCACTTTAATGCTAGCAATGTTTTCAGTGTGAGGTTGCGATAGGAGTCAACAAAGTCAAACTGGACTATGTCTTTGTGGATCATATTCTCTCTGTTAATTTCATATTGTAATTCCTCCCTTTGTTTTGCCATGCTCTCTGGGTAGCTTGCCAACATAAAAAAAGTTCTAATTTGATGCCCACTGATTTCTCTGTACTGACCCCAAGTTTTTCTAAAGATCTTACGCAACCCAAATTCATCTTGCCTGGTAGTTATGCAGGCTAAAAGATAGATTTGCTTTGAGGTGCCAGGTCTTAAGCCAGACCGATTCATCTTACAGATGTCTGAGCCATTGATTATCATTGGATAGCTTTTGAACCAGTCTGTCTTTGGAGGTTTTCTAAACTGCTTTGGGGGACAGACTTCGTTTGTCTGCAGCACTTCTCCTTTTTTGGTATGAACATCTCCCAAATGAACAGTTTTATTCAAATTCTGATTTATTTGGCTTTGTAACATCTTAATACCTGCTGATCCATCTTCCTTAGCTTTATCAATTCTCATTTCCCTGTTAGACGTATCTATAGCTGGCCTCTGTTCCTTGTGAAGGGTAATAATGTTGGAATTGGCAGCTCCCTCAGAGATGTTATTATCTAATTGTTCAGGCTTATCTTTTTGCAGTTGTGCAATAATGGAAGACCTCCTGCCACCAAATTGACTTCTGTTTTCTGTTGTTTCTTTCCTTAATTTTTTATCAGAATGTGAAAGGTCGTATTTTTCACTTTCGTAAGACCTTTTGATATATCCCAAACTATTAATTTTTTCATTTTCTGTCAGGGGCTTCCATTTTTTATCTTCACTTTCCATTTCTTCATTGTGGTTTTTCTTATCCAAATTTCCATTATATTTCAAACTGTCACCTTCAGACTTTCCTCTCCTCCTGTTTTCCACAATATAATTATAGTTACTAGTTTCATCAAAGTTTTTTGTGAGTTCAGACCCTATGGCCTCTAAGGCCTCATTTTGTGATAATCCTCTCTTCAAGGTAGAAGTAGGTTCGTGCAGACCAGGTCCTGGTGCATTTCCACGTGGGTTCACAAGAGAGATCCTGGACTTGGTATTGGACACTACTAGCACATGAACACCCTCATAGAGAACATTAAGAATGGTCACAAAAAATATCAAACAGAGACAAACCACAAGAGTATTAATTTTAGCCATTATTGCCAGTTGTCTGGTAGTGATTTTCAACCCGTTTTTGGTTCTGGAGAAGATTCAGCTAAATGTCCAGGTAAGACCTTCGGTGTTGGGTTATTACTATAGCAATGGTACCGCCTAAATACTTCTTAGTCTTCAGGTTATTCCAACTCCACTGATAACAGGTTGATGACAACTTTTCTCCCTCTTAATTTGTAGATTTAAAGTACTCTTTCCTGTTGAGAAAAGTTGTACATGTGACCTAGATTAGTTGTGCTCCCTTCCATATGGCTGCATCTTAAGTATTTAATTATAACAAACATTAATTCAAAATAGGACATTTAAAGTCATTCTTTCACAACTAAGTCAACCACATTCTCGCAAAGTAAAATGTGTCTTTTAGGCCCATATGTGTAATGGCTGTTAAGAATGTATCTTTAATGTTTGGCCTTCTTGCACATCATGGTTACAAGAAAATTTCCATCTATTTTGCCAACATTTCAAACACCTATTGGTCAGTTATAAAAGAAAAAAAAAACTTTAACCAAAATAAATGTTTTTGCAAATTTTTTTATTTACAAATAAATGAGACATATATCCAGTAAAATATGCTACTTGCATTTATTTTGAAAACTTGAAATTAAAAAAGATTTAATCATCAATTTTCTACAAAAAATAAAATGGACCAAGCAGATAAAAATGTTGACTTGAGTGCAATGGCTACAGTGCTAGCACAGCAGTAGCTCAGTTATGTTCAAGTTAATTTTTTATCTAAGTAAAAAATGACCAGCAAATAACACAGGTAGAATAGCTTTTAATTTTTCATTACCTCCAATAATACAAAAGTTACTTAAAATTACCCCAGTCAATATCTAAACTCATCACAGAAATGATTTCAGAAATCAGGAGATTAAATTAATAATGTTAGATTTACAGTAATAAATCTCATTGTAAATAGCTCCTATTTTCTAGGATAAAGTCATAAATTTTTAAGATAAATGATGAGGAGACAGGATTTTTTTACTTAAAAATTTAAGCTATAAAGCTGCACTATCCCAACACCTGTAGCTGCACCTGTTTACTACTCCACTTCTTTGTAATCCACTGATAGCAGGAATGCATTCTACTTTGTATAGCACAAATCTTTTACTTTAAGCTATTTTACATGGTAAAAAAAAAAAAAAATACAGATATCTTCTATTGGCCTAGGTAAATAATGATTTTTTAAAATTATATAATATGGACGGAAACTTATAATAAATAAATGCTGTTGAATTACAAAGGAAAATGCAAAACAAAGCAAAATATGCATAAAAATAAAAAGCTAAAATAAATATTAATTACAAGGACGGTCTGCAGATTTCAGACAAAATTACTTTTGTACCTGTAATGCATTTTTGCCATTTAAAAAAAGGGACTTTTAAATTAATTTATAAGGTTAAAAGTTGCAGCTTTAATGCTAAAATGGATTGACATTTATGCAGATAAATACTGGGGAATATCCGTTTGCAATACACATTCAATTTACTGTGAAATTGAAATTCTTTTTCTCCAAATGATCAATTACAACATAAATCCAAATGACTTAACTTGACAAGAAAAAAATAGTATAGTGACATACTTTCTAACATTCTGTAATGTCATTTGCAAGTAGCACTAAATTGGTGGGATGAGCAACAGCTAATTGTAATTGCACAAATTTTCACTGGAAGCTATAATTTACATTGATGCTTCGCATGCTCTCTGCACTGCGAAGGACGAACAATTCATAACATATCAAAATGTATGATATGGCATTTAAATCAAGTACAAATTCAGGCTGCATAACTTAGAGATATTCATAATATTATCCAACTTTTGTCTCCGAATCTCAGGTAGATTACCCT
>NW_019775413.1:1776779-1890239 GCF_001039355.2 Lingula anatina | reverse complement strand
AGTGAATGATGAAAAATGCACTTTGCTTCGACCTCGGCTCGTCTTATTATTCTACATGTATATGCACACTTTTTATACAAAGTCGGACTATATAACGTTTACAACAATAGGAATAGACATTCAAAAGTCCCCGAGGTAGAAAAATATCAGTACGCTTGAAATGCGCATAAGAAACATAACCTCAGTGTATTAACCTGTACATATAACGATGTACCTCGGAAAAACGGAAACAAAATTTTCAAAATTGTTGCAAAATAATTTTGTGTTACTCAGTAGTTGTGAAAATGCACTGCGCAACCACTTGTCAGCACAACCACAATGTTCTGCCAGCGTTTTGGACGTGGATTTTATGCCTGTTTTGAAGACTTATTCTGAATCGTTTTCTAGAGACAGTTGCTGGAAGTAATACTTTTCATGATATGGGAGCAAACGCAAGTACCTCTAAATACAGAGATAAATCTTCTGTGACATTTCCTACATCATCTGAGGATATTTTAAGAAAAACTTATCAGGTGACGTGTTCACACGACATTATGTTCACTTTCTACTGAACCGTACATAACCTCAGTTGATCTATTTGACCTCAGTTAACCATCTATTTGATCTTTATGAATGTGTAGGGCCTAAATAGCATCAGGCTTATAAGCCTCTTCTCAGAGGGTACGTACAGATATGTTTATATGTTTAGTTACAGAAAGTACATTGGTACAAAACTAATTAAGTATACAGAACTTCCTGCAGACCTTTTTACAAAAAAAAGTAAATTTTACAGCTCTTTTGAACAGTTCCCACCCATTTTTTGCCATACTTTTTAACTGTTCTTACTGTCATTTATAATATTGATTTTCCTACAGTTCTGACATTTTCATTAAATTGATTTTTATTTTTTAGGTACAGTTGGTGAAGGTATTTACATAATTTTGTCTGGGGAAGCAGTGGTTTTGTCAGAGGGAGAGGAGCAACAGGCAATCGCGCACATAATGGAGGGAGAGTTTTTTGGAGAGGTGTCCTGTTTTTTTGGAAGCCTGTGCACTGCTACTGTTATGACAGTAGCAAAGTAAGAACCTGAAAGAATATCCAGTATGCTTGTATTAAATACAATAAAAAATTACAAACATTTGAAAATAGAATATAAATGATGATGATGGTGATGATGTTGATTATAACAGTGATGGTGATCATACAGACGATAATAATGATGAAAATAATGATAATGGATATACTGGCATTTTGGTATACGCTTCTGAAATTTTAGCTGAATATTGTAGTTATCAGCTTATATCAGTTAGTCAAATAAGGCTATTGCATTTCAGTATTTCACTTCTGAAAGATTTTGTATTATTGTTTTTTTTTTAATCTCTGCCCTGTAATATTTTAGGGCAAAACTTCTTTTTCTTCGAAAAGATATGCTTGCAACAGTGCTGCAGCTTAGATTAGATCCTGGAAACAAAGAGGAACAACTGAAATGGTTTGTAGCAAGGCGATATCTCCCAACAACAGATTTGGTACAGAAAGATCTCCTAGAATTTCAGATAATTGTAGAGTGTTTAAAAACAGTTAAGTGACATCATGTAATGGTATTACATAAATTTATTAATTTGTCAGTTTTATAGTTTTCCATGGTACTTTAAATAACCATACAATATAATTTTTTTATAATGATTTGGCAGAATTAAAAAAAAATGATTTATTACCTGAAGGAACTAGAAATATTCAATTACCACAAGGTTGTAAGTGCAGTTTTAAACGAATATTTTTTTGTAAAAAAAAAAAAAATTCTTCAGGTTCCATTATTCTCTGTCTGGCCCGATGAAGCCCTGGAATCTGTAGCTTTGAACATGGCAGAACCTATGATAATTGTGTATCCTCCAGGAGCATGTATACTTAGGAAAGGGGATCCTGCCGACCCTCTGTTAGTATTACTCCGAGGAAGGTACATGTACAAACCTTTTAAATCATGCAATTTATGATTCTTATTGGTTGGTTTGGGGAATTCTTCACAGCTTCGTAATTTTTCTATTCAAAATTTTTTTGCCAATCTTTTAAAACTTTTCTCAGTGTATTTCTTCTATTTTTAACATTACTCTTGGATTATGATTTTTTGTCAAACTTGGCAACAGGCCAGCAGAAGATTCTGCAGTGCATCTTGTTTGATACTGGTAGTTTAGTGTTTTGTTTCTTGTCATGCTGGTCACTTTTCGTAATATATTCTAGGGTCATGATAATGGAAAATGAGAAAAATGTTCAGGAAGTGAAGTCCAGAAGATTGGCTTTTACATTTGGAGAAGAAGGTATTTTGTTTTTGTTTTTGTTAAGTAAAAAATGTTTCAAATAATATCAGAAATGTGGCATTGTGCATTTTATTTGTGCATTTGTCCAACCCAAAGTAACCCTACCCCAGTAGCTGATAGTTGGTGTCACTTTTACTTTTTTTCTACCAATGTCATTTTATTCCGTGTAGGCCATACCATAAAATTTAAAACAAACAGCATAATACTGCATAAAACAGCACAAAATTAATTTAAAGGTATTTTCTACATTAGGTTTGTTTACTGGTAGTGAAAAGATGTTAACAGTTAAAGCTGTAACCTGTTGTCAAGTAATACAACTGAGACGACATTTACTTTTCAAAGTTGTAAGACAGGTAAATCATCCATTTAATGGTTTGGATATTATTAGACTGTTATAATGTAGCAGCTAATTGGTGCTGTAGATAGTTGCTTAATGATGATAATGTTAACCACATTTCTAATATCAGTGCAAAATGTAACTCGGTGCTATGTATGCCAACATGTAGTAGTTGGTTCTCAAAGTTTTAAGAATTACCAATTGAATTTCTCTTTTAAGAGTTTTTTAAAAAAATTTTAATGTCATTTGTACAAGAAATTAGTAGTTCTTAACTGACAGTTGTGATAAGATATATGCGATATACAATATTTTTTTTTAATTTAAGCATCCAGTTACTTTAGAAAGGGCTTGGTCAAAGATGGACAAAATCTGGAGAGATTTTTCTAAAAAGAAAAATTCAGAACTACAGAGTACATATCCAGCTGCATGTTTGCAGTTTGAGGTACAGAATCAGATGCAATGGTAAAATGGCCTCATGCTCAAAATTAAAAAAAAAAATAGATGTTCTTGGGTTAGAATATTAATTTTAATGGGGATAAAATCAGTGTCAGTTATGCAACATCCACTAATAAACACGTGTTCTTAAAAGCAGAATGTCACCTCTATGAGACCCATCTTTCACTTCAGACTATTTACCAAAGATTATGTCAAGCAGAAGAATTGCTGAAATTTCCAAGAAGTTTCATCTATGAGCTGGCCTTGGGGTGTGAAGTTGTGGCAGTTCACAGAAAACTGCAAAAGGAATCAACTAGTAAATATTGATTCAAAGGGGCAGTATGCATTTAGATATATAGGTTTATTGTTATCAAATACACAATGGCCAGTGTGATTTACAATATTACAGAAAAAAATATGGTAAAAAAGGAGTAAAATATGATAACATAATAAACAGGGTTTTTGTTATAATAAATCAACCCAAACCCAAAATACATCCTGTGTAAATTAAAGATGACAACACATGGAAATGGTGTAAATGCAGTGTGAAAACATAAGGGATGAAACTTTTCAGTAAGCTTCAATCAACAGAAAGAAAAGGCTATTCTTATATTTGTAATAGTTAAGAAGTGCTAGATAACTAAAAACACCAGAAATATTGATAATGTTATAAATATACGTTTTTTGTAGATGAAACATGTGGTTTGTTCATCTTAAAGGGAGAGATATCAGTCATTCAGCAGGAACAATCAAAAACATACAGAGCTGGAAGCCTGATAGGTAAGAGATACATTAGAAATGACATGTAATTCATTCTAGTTTTGGAATAAATCTCCCTTTATCTGGGCCAGAGATTGATTTTTTGTTAGATATATACAGACGTCTCTGGCTAGTTCTGTATGCTTTTCTCTACTGGAGTATTTTTGCGAGACATTAACATCACCACTCTACTGGGCTTATGTATGGAGTTGCAAAAATTCATTTTAAATATTACCTTCCCTTTTCTCCCCATAGAGATCAGTTCAAAAATGCATTTTAATATTTTTATTTTGGTTTTATTTGCAACTTTTTTTTCTCTTCAGGTATGGATAACACAAATGGAAATAAAGAATTCCAGATGGTTGCCAAAGAAATGTCAGCAGTAGTCAAGTTAACTAAGCAATCCATGAAACATGCCCTGGAAAGTCATCCAGAATGTGAATTATTGATTTCAAACAACTTTTTCAAAACAAACTGATAATGGTAGCAACAACAATTACCTAAATGTTTTTAAAACCCTTTAGTAATTGAATCAGAAGTCATGTTTTTAAAGTGAAAATTATAGGCTCAGGCTTTTTGTAAATACAACTGTTTGCTGATCATCAGGAAAAAATGCTTGCAATTTAAACCAAATCTATTAACGAACTAAATTACAGACAGAAAGTCTATGTTCACTACAAATTTGTAAGAACATGTCTCCTTTTTGACTAAATAAAGTAAACATTTGTAAGAACAAAACTTGTGTTTTAACATTTGTGAGGACTTTCTCACTTTTCTATAAACAAAACTGTTTTTGGCACACAATGCTCCAATACCATCCTCCACCTCAGCCTAATTTATTCCTTTTTCCATGACTAGGTGAGGGCACTGGAGAATCTGCTTTAGTTTTTCTGCTGTTTGGCTGTGAAACGCCATTGGAGTTTTTTCGCACAAATGGCGCAACTGCTTGTGTATTGTTACTTGGAAGTTGTGATGCCTCGACACTTGGGTCAGGAGGGGCTAATGATTCCAAGTAGCCGACTCTGTGATTCAAGGCAACAAGAATACCCTGCATCTGAAATAATAGTAGCATGAAATATTGAAACCAACACATTGTTTCAAGTGTTTATATTTATTTTTTTGCACCTGTTATAACCATACATATGTAGTATCCACTGAATAACATCCAATTTATATAATAAATTTTAACAATACGAAACATTGCACTTAGTGAATTTTAATGTGTGCTATCTGTATTTGAAATTCCCCCTAAGTCGTATTTCCTGTCTTCTTGATAATTTGACTGAAGATACATCAAATCAAATCCAAGAGTAGCAGACTCAGGAGTAGCAGTTGTTAAGGAAAAGATAGACTTTTTTATCAAGAATTTTTTTTTTTAATCCGAGATAGGATACCTTTTAGCATAACTTGATTTGTAATGCCAGCAGGGTACAAAGGCTTCAAAGGTTATAATTCTTATACGTGTTCTTAAAAAGAACACCATTTTTCTATTTCAAGCTTATACCAGGCATGAAACCAGTCCTCACTGAAAAAGTAGGATTTGCACGATTCACAAGAATAACCCTGAAAAAGTCTGAATTCCAACAAAAGTCGGACAAGTCTCATCAATGTTATACGTACCTTTTGAAGTTGTTGCACTACAACGTGGAAGGAGGGAAAGGACAAGGTGCTCTCATGACTTCCAGAAACAGATGGTGGATTGCCACTTCCCACTTCATAGCTAATAAAAAACAATACATATTAACATGCAATTAGCATTTAGCTTTTTTGTTAAAGATGAGCCAGATAATTTAATACTAATACAACTATCACATTGTGAATGAGATGAGTACCCAAAAGGCCAGGGGTAAAACTGAACACATCAAAAGAAAAAAAGTTAGGTACACGTTAAAAGTTTGTGATAAATATTTAAAATAAACCATTTCAGATAACATTTAGATATCACCTCAAAAGCAAAATGATACTTTTCCTAAGTTCATGTCTCTTTAAAAATCTGTTTACCTTTTGATTTTATTGGCATCGAAACCAAATTTCTCTCTGATACTGTCCAGACTCTTGTGTGTTGTTTGATACATCTTACCAAGGAGTTCCTTGCAACTCAAACATCTCAGTCTGACAAATGTGCTAAAAAATGTGCAATGAAGATTATTTTTTACAGACTGCCATCATAAATAAGCAATAAAGAACAAATATTCAGTAACTATGTATTTTGATTCAGAATAACAAAAGTCTTGAAAAGATATTCAAAATAATGAGAACAGGTTTTTCTTTAAAGCTACCTATTAAACAAAAAGATTCCCAGTAATGCATATAAACCAATTTTACTATAGTTTCTTATATGAATAAAATAAAGTCAACATGCCAAGTCATTAACCAAATTAATCTCTTGTGCAGCTAAAAAATAGCTGTATAACTGCACCTTCTTCAAATTTCTGGTATTGCACAATCATTCGATTTGTATGGATGCATGCACAATTGCATACTTATTCAAATGCGTTGCACAGAAAGAAAGCATAAATATCCTTTCAAGTATCATTTTTCCAGATTTATTAAACAATGCCCTTAGATATTCCCCTAAAATTCTACTAAACTATTTGAAACTATGCTGGCATTTGGTCAGGTTTTTGCAGCAAAAAAATTTATCAAAATTGACTTCAAATGCAGTTATTTAATTAAAGGGTCAAAAGCAATGATAAACATTTGCCAACCTTCCTACATCTGCACCTTCTGTTGAAGTTATCAGGGTGCTACCTTGGTACACATTTATAGCCGCTGAAATGTTGATAATGTCAAAATTATAACATGCATAGTGACAGGTACTGAAGAATAAATTAAGGCATTTAACTTTTAAGCCATTGAAATTGGAAAATGTTGAACTTTGAGGTGGACTTACAGCCCAAAATCATGATCCTCAGG
This sequence comes from Lingula anatina, assembly GCF_001039355.2. The sequence continues at coordinate 1,883,501 of NW_019775413.1, read as the reverse complement.
TCTTGATTTATTCCCATCCAAGAGGATGAGTCGCCGATTATTACGTTACAATTTTCACACTGGAATACTACGACTCCTGTATCTTCTATTTCTTGAAGAGTATCGACAGTTCCCATGTTCTGCGTGATACAAACGGCAGCGATGTTCGACTTTCCCGCTTCCGTTCCTCCGATTGACGATAGTTTCGTACTTTGATTTGTGAAATAATAGTAAAAGTCTGGTAAATAACAATAATTTTATAACATAGTATATGTTAATTTTGTTTTTAAATTATTATATGCCTATTTGATTGAAAATAAAATCCAATCAAAATGAAAATATTTAATCGAGACAAATGTTTTAACAACATTTAAGCTCCGTGTGTCCGCTTTATTTCCGGTGAAAGTAATGGCATCTGTGTTCCATGCAGTTTTGAAACGACAATGTCTAAGAAATAATCCTTACAACCGGCCTCAGTGGTTGTTGGGAGCAACCACTGTATATACACAGAAAGACAAACGCATGTTATGTTGTGCCAGTGCAAAGTTTCATAGAAAGCATCAATTTCAAACACCGTCTTTTGATAAATCTAACTGCAAAATATTTTGTTATTTAAATAGTTTAGGTAATTTTTATTGCTATTTCAACCATGTGCAAAGTAATAGATTTATACACACTTCAAGAAAACTACATTTACCTAAAGGCAAGAGAAAGGATACACACCGGTATCAGGTACAGATACAGTGTCTTTATATTGAATTTAAAATAAAAAATGAATAAAATTTCTGAAAAAAAGTAAAAATAGATAAATAAATTAATTAATTAATTAAATAAATAAGTTAATATACAGATGAAAAAATAAAGTAATTCATTGCTATTTTTTACTGAAATAAAATAAGTAAAATAAGTGATAAAAATAAGTGATAATAAAAAATGAATACTAGTAAGTGAATAAACTAGAGAAAGGCTAGTTAATGGTATTTGAAGGTTCATGAATCTAATGGTTTAATTGATATGAAGTTAACAGATTTGATAGTTACTTAAAAGAGGCCTTCTCATTAACAAAATTAAATGGAACATGTTTCATTGTCAGAAACGGTTCCTGTTATCTAGGCAAATCTCTTAACAATTAAAATGCCTTTGAGATGTGAACGACCAAGTTTTTCATCTATAGATTGTTTTCTGCAATCATACTGTACATTTAGTATGTGAATTTATTTTGTTCTGTAAATTAGAAATGTGGCCCTGCTGGGTATAGTTAGCATTTCTGGACTCAAAATCTTGGCAATATTTAGCTATCTGATTAGCATCAAGGAATTTTCAAATGTTTAACATGCACAAGAAGAAGAGGGAATGGGATTGAGGATATATTTAATTATATAATACTTTTTTGGGATAACTAATTATATTTTTCTTCCTGTGTAGAAGGATGATGCAGAATTACCAGGAGAAGATGATGAGTCTGATGAAGAACTGGATTCTGATGATGATGATGGTGAAGTGGAGCTTGGTGATGATGTTGAGGAAGAGACAGATGGCCCAGAAGACTATAGAACAATGAACATTACAGTGAAAACTGTGAGAGTAGATTCCGTGGTGGCTAGTGGTCTTGCCATTTCAAACAAGTAAGATATACTGATCCCATTTAGTCAAGACTTAATTACATGACATGACCAGATCCAACATAGCACTTGTGGGGCTTTAAAAATTGAAAATTGTGCCTAAAAAGCTACAACTGATGAAAAAATTCTGTCACGTATGGACATATTAGTGTGTGTGTGTGTGTGTGTGTGTGTGTGTGTGTGTGTGTGTGTGTGTGTGTGTGTGTGTGTGTGTGTGTGTGTGTGTGTGTAAGCAGGGTCTGTATACGAAGCTAGAACCTGCATCTATCAACTGAAGCTTATGCTTCTACTATCTGAATCAAATGTGGACATTCCTTAGGAGGTTCTGTATGACTTGTAGTGGGATAATATCAAATATATTTCAGAATCTGTTTATTATACAAAATGATACATTTCCATTTGTTTCTTTCCTCTTTGCTTATATGGCATATAACAGTGCTTTGTCAGAAATATGTTTATAATTTTTTACAAAACTAATAACATTTTTTGATTGTATCCTGTATACATACAAAATATCCTTAAGTTCAAAGTAAAATTTTTGTTGAATACCCTTTTGCCCTAATTTTTTGTAATACTATTGTACCACCAGAGTGAGTGCTGAGGTACATATATCAAGGTTTTGTCTCCAAACTGCCGAGTTTTCTGTGACTGCTGTGACAGCTGCATGTCTGCAGATACAAGTCTCCATTACTGCATCTCCTTGTAGGCTTCTACGAGTATTGTCTCTTTGTTCCTGTAGTTGTTAATTGGTAGGTGCTGCAATTTGGGAATTTGCTGGCTTTGCCAATAAGATTTTACAACTAATTGCTGCTTGTTGTAGACAAAGAGTTCTCTTCTTCTTTGTTTTAGGCAAACAGAGGCACTGTTTTTAGGAACAAAAATCCTTGTCAATGGTGAGAAAATTCGGAAGAAAGCTAGAAGAGTAGGTGGTTTTTAGAAGTTTTCTCTTTGTAACTGAACTGAATGATATTAAGGTGTGCATATTTTCTGTTGAAGTTAAATCTACTATGATTTCAGTTTCATTAAATTTAACAAAAATGATGAAAAAAGAAGATGGACATATAAAACTGTACAATTGCTGTGGTAGTTTAAAACATTTGAAAGTTAAGTGTAGCTGTAGTATTTGGAATATTGATTAATAATGACATGATTTGGGTTGCTTATAACCTAGAATTAAATGTTTTTTTTTCTTTTTTTGTAATTTTAGGTTAAAGTGGGTGATATTCTAGATGTAATTGGAGAAGGGCATGAAAGTAATAAAAAAAGAAGAGTAAAAGTTCTTTCAATTGACACTGAAAACGTAACTAAAAAAGGGAGAGCACGAGTCACAATAAGAGCTTGGAGAAATCCTTTTGAGTAGTTTCTTTTCCTGATGCAGGAAAGAAAGCGTGAGGACCTAATAAGCATTTGGTTGCCAAGCAGCATCTTTAAATTTTCGAAAACATGAATGGGGAAATATTTTTGCCCAATTTATTACAGAATTATAATTAGTGCAGGGAATTTAATCTGAAAACTTTTAAAATAGAAAAAAAATTCATTGTGATGGATAAATGTTTTTTTTATTATTATTTATAAAAGTTATACAAATATTGAAGATATAAAAACTGTATCCTTTTGTTACTAGCATTGATACATGGACGGATTTATACAATAGCTGCAATGCAACACTTTAAAACAGTTAAATTTTACTTTAATTATACACAATTTTTTTGCAAATATCAGTGAATAATAATGTCTTTTCCCAAACCAGTCTTTGCTTAGTTATTTCAGCAATTCACTGGATTATTCACCAATTTATCTAAAACACTCAGCAGTTGAAATGCATTGTTGCATGAAAATCTTGTAGCAATTGTCTTTTTTGTACATGAGTGTACTTTGTGTAAGTTAATCACTTTTCCTGATTTTTTAATGAATGCTAATCAAACTGTTTGAATTACCATAACAACCTAAGCTTACAGTTTAAAGTCGTAAAGCTAAAAGAGTCAAATTTGATTTGATTTAGATTTATTGAATAAAAAACCAGTTTGAGCCTCTATGCTTTTCTTGTAAAGGATCACATCCTAAATGCTATGACTGTGTTTGTGAATGTGTACCCTGCTGACTGCTACTGTCCTCTTGGTCTTCGTGTCTGGTCTGTTCATCTGCATTCAGGACTGTGGTCCCCAGAATGCTCTCAATGTCTTGAATGACAGCCTAAGCAGAAAAAGTGTAGATAATGAGGCAAAACTTCTCTCTCTGTATCCAGTACTTTACATCACTTGCATTTATTATATAATACAACTTTAATTTTTTAAATATATAGTTGCGATGTTTCTTTATTTTCTGACAATACTATACCTTAAAATTTGATTCTCCCTGCATGTTAGGTGCTGAGATCTCTTGATGTATCACAGATAGATTTCTGGCAAATGCTCCAAGAGTGCCTTGCAAGTTGTCACCAACAGTTCTGCAATATACACATGTAGAGTGATAATTCAATTGTGTAAATTCTCAAAATCTCAAGAACTGTCAGTGGGTCATTCGGGTTATTCCATGATTCATCTGTATGAAATTCTGAACCAGTCATATTCCACTGAGAGCCAGTACCTTCTTTCTGTCTCATAAATTCAAAGTTGCTTTGGTCAACTTTTGGCTTTTAATTAAATTCTTCATTTTGAAAATTTTATAACAGTGGTCTTGTTTATTTATAAAACTTCTACTTAAAAAAATCACAAAAACTTACATCATGCCAAGATTTTCCCTGTTGAAACTGTCTATTAAGGTAAATATGGACCCCTGCTTTTCCTGGAAAATTTAAAATTGAGAATAGTTATATTTTTTGAAACTATAAAATTCACACAGAAAAGGATGTGTGTGTGTGTGTGACTAGTTATGCCTTGTGATATTCATGCCAAAATATGAACTTGTGTGGAGAGGGGTAGGGAGAGTCTATATCATTGGTGACGAAGCCAAGTTCTAATGCTAAAGGGCAGAGAACATTTAGGGCCATTTTCCATGAAGTCACACATATGGATTTTAAATTATTCCTAGAGACTGTTCATTGCTTTACGTGGTGCCTTACCTTGATATCAAAGCCAATCCCATGAGCTCTACACATTTGAAAGAAGACACTATAATGGACCACTGCCAAATTGGAATGGACAAGCTGAGTGCTCATTACAGCAAACCTGTTTGTGTTTGGTGGAACCTCTTCCTATTAAAAATTGTAAGGCCACTTTTAAATATGGGCTTACTTGTGTCACAGAAAGGTTCGACTGTGCCATTAAAATTATGACAGAAAAAAATAAGTTCAAAATAAAAGCCAGCTAAAGCTGTTTAATCTACAGGCAACATGTTTCAGTTAAAATACCTTTGTGTCTGAAAATTAAAATTACATTTTAAACTAAAAGTGATTACATAACCACACGCAGAGTGTACCAATGCAATCACATTCTACCCAAGTAAGTTATTTTATAAAGCTTGTTACACATGATGCCTATCTAAGGACAAATAAATAAATATATACTGTTACACTGAGAATTTGGTATGGCTATATTTTACAATAATCCTTGTACGCACTTCCTCTCTTCCTTTAGGCCTCCTCTTTTTTGGTTCCTTCTTTGGAGGTGGAATGTTATAGATATGAGTGTTAATGTCCAACTTTCCACCAGCCACAAACTGCAGCAGATTGTTCATGGTAGTAGAGTCACTGTAGGACAGGCTGAGGTCCACTGCCCACAGTACCTGGTCATCCTACAAAGAATTATCAACATGTATGAGTTTATGTAAATGCAAAGGCCAGTCTCCAAGCAACTTATTTCACAGGCAGTTCTGCAACATGCTCTTTCTATTTGAGCACTGTTCAGAAATGAACTTTGCAGATATTATGTGTTATACACAAAATGAAAGATTAACCATATTTCTCTGTAAAATTCAACTTACAGTTTTGGGGTCTATAAAAGTTATAAAGTCTATGGTAAAGTAGCAAATTCAACTTACAGTTTTGGGGTCTATAAAAGTAACAAAGTCTATGGTGAAGTAGCCAACGACACCCCTGGCCTTGCAAGCTTCAGCTATCCTCATGCATGCATCGTTGAGCTGGGCTGGCTCCACTGAAGACTGTGGCACTGACAGACCCCAGCATTTATAAGGGGTCTCTGCATGGATCTGATCCCCAAGGGATACTATACTGATTTTCCCATTGGGCTCCAGTAACATGTCCGCTGTTAGGGCCGTTATGTCTTCTGCAGGAGGACGTGCTTCAATAATACCACCTGTCAAGGCAAAATGGTTTTTTCATCAGTTAGAAGATACTGTAGCCTTTTTCATTCATATTACAATTAAATATGTAAGATTAATTCAACAGAGATCTTTCAATAAGCCACTAAATTTCTTTTATACAAGCAATTTTGCTTTCCTCTACGATTTAATATGACTACTGTGGCAGTATTTTACTAATAACTGATGTGAAAAATATGTATTAAGGACTGAATACAGAACTGAGAGTTGACTTGTTGCTTACTAACAATCAAATACAGACACTGGAGTTAATAGAGATCAATCGGTGTTATGATTATGACATTTGATTTTTTTAATTATAGGAAAGATGCCATACCTTTGGCTAGGAAAGCATCTAAAAATGCTGGCCATGTTGGATATACTTTTGAATCCACTGGAAAACACCAGTGCTCTAGAATGTCTGGAATTTCTGACTGTATCTTCATGAAGACTTGTTCCTGTAAAAAACAAATGACATGCACCAATATCAACATGACCTAATTGTTAATATGATACACATTTTGACTAATTAGTAGACCTACTATTTTTTAATGGGTATAAAAACTGATATGAAATTGATAAAAGTCCAATTACCTGTGCCCATTTCTTTGACCACTTGTCTCCATATCTCTTGGCTTCCTTCAAAGCCCACTGGTGACTCTCTAAGTAAGTGGTAACATTGCAGTATGCTATTCCTCTGCCGTCAAATTCATCATCGATTTTCAACACCCAGGTCTTGACTTCAAGGTTGTCTGTGACTAGTTGAGCAAGACTTTCATGAAGCTGCAAAATAGGGACAGTAAGTCTTTAAGTTAAACTGTCAATTTTAAAGTAATTTTATGGTTTTACCGAACACATCCGAAAATTTCAATTATGCATTTCTTTATGAATAACTGATTACCATAATTTAGTCATTACCATAGTTTAGTGCTTTTATCAATTATTCAGATTACCTTTTCGATTGCATAGTTAATTAGTTCAAGTAAAACCTTAATATTGGGATTGGCATAAATGAAAGTGGTCTTTAGACCAATTATCAATCAACATATCTGTCACCAATCTTGCCAATGAATCTCATGTTACTTGGGATGGAGAAGAAAAGAAAAGAAAATGTACCTGTGGCAGGCTGTACACATCAAACTCTGATGGCGGAATGGCTACATTAGCACTTTGGAAGATTCTCTTAGCACCAGATTTAGATGTGTAGAGATGCGCTATCTCTGGCTCTGTACACAACAGGGGGATGTTCAGGATATGAGCAACTGACAGGTCATCCTTGTGTGGCATCCCTGGCACAATGTAAGCATCTCGGCCACGTATCAGATTCTTTATCCTCCGTAGAGCTCTAGGGCTGTACTTCAGATGAGTAGCAAGGCACATTCTGTGGGTCTGAAAACAGGGAGAAAAAAGTGATTAAAAAAAAATCATATCATTTGCATATCTTTGAGCTTTATGGAATATTGAAAGTGCTAAAAATCTACCCCGTATCATACACTCTTTTGGTGTGTTTAATCTGCCTTACAGAACTGTTTTGATATAATTAAAGCTACTCAATAATAAACAATAAATAAATATAATGATAATAATAAAATAATAATAAATAAATAAGCACAGACTTAGATAGAATTGAATTAATGGCTTATGAAGACAATAGACCAGTTAAAGCTTTACTCACCGGAAAACTCTTAATAGCTTCAGGTACAATGATCTTATATCTGTCTGTCATATCTCCCTGCTTGTCCACATCTCCACTGTCAATGGCCGACTTGAGCCCTAGCAACTTGGTGTAATACTGGACTGTCTCGTCATTCACAGGCACAGGAGATATGTAAATCACATCAACATTGGGGTCTGAAATATTCAATTATTGCCATTGTCATAAGTTTTATATTGCTTTTTACATACATGAAGTTGACACAAAACTGACTCATAAATTCTGCTGTAGTCCTTCCTCTTAGAGTTTTATAGTACTGCTGCCTATATACAGTCCTCCTTTGAGCTAATGAACATACATTGTACAAACTGACCTCTCTTAAAAAGGGAAATATAAAAATCTATGGTCTATTTGCTATAAAAGCAACTCTTTAATACTCAGGCATCACTTACCTTTCAGGTCACATAATCTTCCCATTTGAGCATTTTGACGTATTCCAAAGTCTTTGATACTGTCTCTGATTGGTTGGTTGTAACCAAGGGAAGGAACATGAATGATTACACGTTTGGAATGCTTCATTCTGTTCCATTGTGTAGATAACAGCTAAAATAGAAACCATAGTTCACTTTTAGTCTATTTTTTTTCAAAGTTCTAATTATATAAATACATACATGGATAAAAAAGGGTAAGTATAGGCAATGATAAAGAGCTACCCAGTTTTACCTGAATCAAATACAATATCATTCAATAAATAGTTCTTATAAATTATAACCACTGCATTTCATTTGAATGGCAAAATTTGCTTTTTTCTCACCTTTGCTCTCTTTCTAAAACCTTCAAGCTCAGCAATTCGTGTTCTCTTCAACTGTTTTCTGACCTGTGACATTTTGACATTCATGACCCATGTAATGGCAATGACTCCTGATGCCCACTTCAACCTCCTGTATTCAAGGTACTTCCTCCTATCTCGGAAACGTTTCCATGTAGCTTGGATCTTAGTTGCTGCAGCAAACTCCCCATCAGGGCCTAGATACCTACGGCCCTACAAAAGAAATGTCGAACATGTAGACAGAAAAAATATATCATATTGTCCCTTGTATAAAAAAAAAACAACCTTTCTTGAGAACTGCAGATGGTTAACTGTGTTTGTTTTGTTATTTTCAGGGATATTGCACAGCTAAGCATAACTTAGTTATAACAATGCCAATTTATTAAGATTTTTATATGCTTATTACTTGGATGAAGCAGTAATACTTACGGGTCTTTTCAAGATAGATTCCACATCTTCTTTGTTAATGATGACACTCAGCAAGTCATCAAGAGTTGGTTGGGAGTCCAGCTCATACTCCAGAGATAGGTCAGCCAGCCTGCAGAAGCAGATTAAAGATTAAATGAAAAATAATGACAAAATTAATAAAAAGTGTTGTTTTAATCATTCTTCTGACAAATGGGGCAAAAGACACAAAGAAGAAAGCAATTTATGAAAGAAATACTTAAATAAGTCAGGCTCACCTTTGATGAACTATGAAAAAATCAAGCAGTCATGTGTCTTTTTTTTTTTTTTTTTCACATAAATTTTGTAGAAAATTTGAGAGACATTCAATGAATAAGCACAGTACCTGTCTCCATGAATAAATGCCACAGGTACAGCATATTCTGTCAACATCCTTTCGAGGTGCTTGAACATGGACACAATGGCACCCCAGGACAGACAATAATGCTGCTTGAAGGCAAGAAAATCTGGCGCAGTATCCCTGACTTTGCCATGTTGCATAGCAAAACGATAGTTTGATGCTTTGAAGTCACCACTGGCTGGAGTAGTTGGGGGTGGCTGGAACAAAATAAGGAAAATAATTATTTCTTACATTGAAATTTGCAGTGTCATTACAGTCCAATAGAAGGAAACGCAGAGATATGAACATGAGGACATTTTCCATAAATTAAATCAGGGAGGAGTATAAGCAAAACAGTACAAAACTAAATTAAAGCATTACATTTTAAGTGTACAACAAGACTTTATTAAAGCTAAATAAAAGCAACATAACAGTGTACTATGATGAAATGTGCTTCTTTCACAAATTTTAGGCAATAATCACAAATGTACAAATTCAGTGAGAGAAATCTTAAGAATATTTTGTGAAAACAAAATTTAAATGGGTTGTGAATGTTGAATTAGCACACAAACAAAAGTGAACACAACAAGGAATAAAAATGTCTTAAAAAACAAATTTTGCAGCAAAAACATAATTTAGTTAAAACTCAAACAAAATTAGAATTTTATGTGTTAATAAAAACATTTCCATAGATATGTAGTATGATAAATGCATATAATTGTTTCTGAATCATTAGATACCATGAGCTACAAAAAGAATTTGTTATACAATCAAACCATAAGTTTTTCTGATAAGTCCAACATACATATACCAAAACATATGTAAGTATTTAAAAGGTTATAATCAAATTGGCAATGCATGCAAATGCACCAAGTATCATAGTGCAAGTTCTGCATTACTTCATTATATACTGATCAAAAACTGAGAACAATTAAAATAACAAGTGCAGATGTGAATCAATGTTAGGTAAGCAAGGTGCTGCACATGTAGCTAGTGACATAGATAATGTTAGCTGCTATTAGTGTATTATCCATGCTGCTGGTGCTGTTTCTCTGGCTTGTCATGCAGTGAAAATATTATCAAATAGGACAGTAACCAAATACATCAACATCAATCGAAATTGAAAACAAATAATTACAACTTGTCCGATGGGGGTGACTGCTGTCTGTTCTAAGAGCTCCATAATCACAGCATTGGTTGCGGGACGCTCTGGCTGTGTAGGCAAGGGAGAAGCAAAAAAAATATTGAGTGACTGCTCAACTGATTGTACTGAAGCATAACGTAATAAAATGACTAATGCAACAGATGACTGGCAAAGCAGGTAAAAAAAGAATACAATGCAAACTAAGGAGTGGATATATAACATACTGCAAATTATAGACTAACACATTGGGTGTAGAATTAATCAAAGAAGACAGTGGATGAAAAGATTCAAATCTTCTGGACAATTCGTGTTCATGCATCAACACTGTTGTTGAATTGGCCAATTAAGAATCAGGATGCATGCAGCATGATTTGCTGCATGACTAAAGACCTTGATCCGCATGCAAAAGAGAGGGTGAAAATATAAACTACCTTTCCCTTTATCACAGATTCTCCTGGCGAAGACTGGCAGAGGAAAGTCACATTAATGTATATACGTAAGTAAGCATATAATAAATTGCTACCACTACTTTTTAAAAATCTGTTTTATTCTGTCTTAATTAGGAAAAAAAGCTTAACAAGACTAATTCCTCTGAAAGATAAAACCTATCAAAATTCTATTTATGAAATAAAAAACAGTGGTGAAGGGTATACGATTTTTAATTGTATTAAAATAACTTAAATATTCTACTTACCATGGGCTGTAAAGGCATTTCAAACTTCTTTGCCATGACTGGAGTCTTTGATGGTTGCTCTGTACCTTTCCTGTGTTTCCCATGTGTGGGTGGAGAGGGTCTGATGCCACGAACCACTGATGACACTGTGCTCTCTGTTGCTTTGAAGTTTGTGTCCAACTTTATACTGGCAAGGTTAAAGCTCCCATCTTGGGGGGAACAAAATAATTCAATGTGTTAACTTTTTTTTTCTATTTTAGAATCAATATAATTTAACTGTTTATTTTTACAAGTGCATTTATTTCAATAAAATTAGTGAAATGTCTACTGATTATAACTAGACCATTATAAGTTACAATCACAAAACAGAGACCACAGAGGTGCTCTTCAGACAAAATAAATAAATAAATAAATAAAGCTGAATGTCTCTATTATCTTTTTTTTTCCACTCACCACTCATTGGAGAGGGTTTTGCCTTTTCTCCAGATTTTTCCATAGGATCATGCAGTGGTGCCATCCTGTGGTGGACTGGTGAGGGATCAAGGGTCAACTCCGCGGCAGGAGGAATGAGGCCCCTCTCTATCAGACTTAAAATGCCATGCTTGGCATCATCTTCAGATATAGCTGGTGGGATCAACTGAAAACAAAAAAAGAATAATAATAATAATAATGAAAAGACAATTGATAGCATTGCTTGTCATAACTGTTTTTCAACCCCGCTGATAGTTGCAGCTTCTCTCTTTTTACCTTGAAGTAGCGTTACCTTAAACCCTTGATAGTAGTCCTTTTGTTGCTCTAACACACAGAAATCAATGTATTAATCTGTAGATGTATAAAATCATGTTCAATCATGATAATAGTATTGACACTAATGTCCCAAGGACACATAAAAAATGATCTTACCTGTGGATCTACTCTGTTAGCCTTGGGGAGGACTGTAAGGTGTTCCACTGTGTTTCCCTTTACAATCTTTGCACTGGATGGCTAAAATTCACATGACAAATTTGTCAAACTGATGGAATAAATATAAATTCACAGGAAACTGGCAGGGTGAAATACCTGTTCAGCTGCAGCTACAAATGTCTCTTATGTCCTACAAATGCTTCACCCCATGCCCAAATCATTAAAAAAATAATGTAACAATTTCATTATTAAAATACAATAAGACCTGATCGATTTGATTGAAAAATGATCTCACTGTTGCAGATTTCCTGTCCTCTAGCTGTGGCAACTGTACACCAAAGTTGTCCTGCATGACTGTTCTGTTCTGAGGGTTGTGAGGGTTCTGGGCAACTCTCATGCTCCAGACTTGTTTCAGCTGAAAACAAACAATGGTATAAAGTATTTATACTCTGGTTTTGTTTTTCTGTTTTGTTTTGTTTTGTTTCATTTTATTTTATTTTTTTTAATTTTTTATTATTACATACATTAACATTACAATGATAATTTTCATTAAATAATTATTAAAGTCTTAAAGAAAGAAAGAAAGAAAGAAAGAAAGAAAGAAAGAAAGAAAGAAAGAAAGAAATATTACATCATATCTGAAAGAGAAATTGGAGGGACCAGATTAATACAAAATATACCAGTACCTTCTGACCAGGTGTAGCTCCAGTTAATTGGTATCTTGGTGTCTTTCTCCCCAGGGTTAGGACTGGCTGTGTATCCATGCCCCTATATAAAGGGTATCAAATAAATGCAGTCAATTAAAGAACATTTGTCACATAATAATTCTTTAATCTGATCAGAGACAATCAACAGATAGATTAAGATCAACTTATCAATTTATTATGAGAATTATAGGATAATGGTTACAGAGTTTGTAATATATATTTCATTGTTTTATGAGTTAATATCTGTTTAGTATAGTATACATATAATTTCCTTTCAAATTCATTTCCAAGAAATGCATCAAAGACAAAAATGGGTTCCATTAAAAAAAATCTGTCTGCAATATGTTGTAACATCACTGAACGAGAAACTCCAAAGCACATATACAGCATTCTAGCTACTATGCATGAGTCTGCCTGTCTTAAGATATTAATAAGCAGCCATTTATATCAAACTTCACATAAACTGTTTACATTTTTTCTGGAAATATTAATTAAAAGCTGATGACATTCAAACTTAGGATCGACAATCCCTTTAAAATACTACATAGGTGACTATCATGAACAAGAATGGATATCTATTTTAGGAAGATCAACAGATATCACTATCTCTAAGCAATCACAATTTGGGAAAGACAATAGCAAAACAACACTGAAGGGGGGCAGGCAGATTATGCACATAAGAAATTACCCATGGATTGGCAGGAGTGGAAAACTAGATATGAATAAAAAGGAATAATATATGAGGGTATATATCTGGGTATAAAAGGATATAACAGTGTGGTAGAGCAGAGAGTATATCTTAAAGTGCTGTGATAAAATATTTAATATTACGCATAAATTACTTATAACCAGTAATGAAAAGTAGCTTTTGAAATAAAAAATGTATACATGTAAAAACTTTAAAAGTTTAGATCTTAAATATATAAAAATAAATAAAACAATATAATAAAAAATCATGATAAGCACTGAATAACTAGCAACATGTTGTCTACTGATGCGGTGCAAAGCAATAAACAATTACCTGAGGAGCTCGCTAAGAAAAATAAAAACAACAAACAATGTCAACGACTAAATCCAAGGATTACTGTATTACAATTACACTAGTAATCAGTTGTCTTTTTAAAGCAAATGACACATCAGCTACATGTTGCCATTAAATTCTTCAACCAATGACTCTGCTTCCACAACATCCACAGCAAAACACTTCTATTTGAGCTAAAAAACCACACTATTATTTTCCAATTATCAAAACTAAAAAATAAAGAAGTGTTTCAAAAAACATACCTTGTTTCTATCAAGGTCCTGCTGCCGGGTCTCCTGATCTCGTCTCCTCTCTGAAGGTCCCATGTTGACTCTACAACAGGCCCTGTGTAAGATTGTTCCCTCTGTTGCAATTGTGCCTCTAAAGATGGTAGAGTGGAAAACTGCTGGTTGATTTCTCCAACTACCTGCTCTGACCTCACCTAAAAAGTATGAAAAATTAAGTTATATTTCATTGCTTCAATCATTATTGTTTTGATATTTTGTGATTTTTCAAACTGTAAACTTTTAAAGGCGCTATTCAGGATTTTCCTTGAGAAAAATAACAATTTTCTCCAACCATTGCAAAGACCCATGCCTGTACTTTGATGAGATTTTTTCTACCATTTCTAATCATATAACTCAGTTCTTAGCAAATCACAATTTATTTGGACCATCATTAATCTTCCTGACATTCCAGAAGGAAATAACATAATGAAATAATTTTATTTTTGGGGCTTTATTGCATTTCGAAACTGAATGGGGAAAGCTTGGCAAGATATTTAAAGTAAAAATTTTGAAGTGCATATTTCTATTTAGCTCATTCTCTGTCTGGCTTTTTGTTCTATTCAATTATTAACTTAATATAAAAGCAAGTGTATCATATTAATAAAATTGTATATGCAGGAACAGGGTGATGAAAAAATCGATCAAATTTACTGTGGCTGAATGTTTTGTGCTAAAAGCTCCTCTCAGTGATATGTTTAACACATGACTGCACTGCACCAACACTCATACAAGACCAGTCTAAAGGAACTATCGATCATTTAAAGCAGTCAAAGCACTGAACAACAGAACCTATTACCTGTACAAAGTGAAATGGTGCACAATGCAAACATGTCCCTTACTGACTACATATTTACTTGTAAAATCAATATCCTTCAATAAGTAATCTGAATCTTATTTTCGTTATACTTATTCTGTTTATCGATACTCACGAGGAAGGTTACATTATTCCCACACATTCCTACTGTACAGGAACCTAAGCTTAGCTTCTTTTACATTTATCAACGGAGTTAAAGCAAGACCAACTTGTAGATTTGGAGTTATCTTACAGCAAAGCAAAAATGCAACAATCTTGACACTTTGATTATCAAAACATATACCTGCCCCAGTACAAGAAATGGGTCTTTAAATTTCCAGTCCCAGACTTTTATTTAGCATTAAAAAATATATATTACATTTGAATCCAACATTTTTGACAAAAATATGCTTTTCCGTTTTCTAAAATTATTTTAAGTGCTTTTACACTTGTTTAACCAAAGAAAATGAGCTTAATGCCTAAAAATGCTAAAAATTATTTTATGAGGCCTTATAATATTATTACAATTTTAGTCCAAGGTACAACTACCAAATGAATATCACATGCAGTGGTGCAACATACATGTACATGTACTGGTACTGGTACCTTTAAAATCTTGATGAAGTTGATGTACTGTATACAATTTTGATACTTACCTTTAAATCATGTTCGGTTTTGTTGATAGCATTCTCTAGAGCTGTCAAATCAATAGTCCCATTTTGAGCTTGGGTGAGCAATTTGTGCTTCAACTGGTGAAGGTCTTCTTGAACCTACATGTACATAAAATAATATTTTTGAGATAATTAATTGTGATTGTTGGTCAAACATTACAATGAAAGTATTTATCACTAATAGTACTGTTTAATTTCAATGTTATTTTTATCTTCATGTATGTGTGTTAGTTGCAACACTGACACAGTATTTTGATAGTCGTTCAATGTATTAGAACCACCCTATTTTTTCTGATTGTGTAAACAAGCAGTAAAGTCTCTAGATTTATATCCAGTTAATTAGGGATATAACAACTCTGGTGTGTTCTGTATTATAGTATTGGTAAATCATATCTATAAATACTCACTTCATAACGAAATCAATATTATCAAAAGTTTCATGCGCTTCGATTTTGAGACAACTCGACCTCTTCGGCAGCAAATCATTATTTGTCAATTTAATTTCGTCTTGGATTGGGTGACGTTCTTTCTGGAATTAAATCTTACTTACCTTCACTAGTATTTGCCCAACTTCTTCTGGGTGGTTATTTACATCTGCCATAATCGGCATAGCTATATCTGAAAATATTAGACATAAAAAGGGGGTTCAACTCATAAAACAGTAGCTTATTCCAGTGCTCGCCATAGTTCAATGTAACTCGGCAACTGGCAACAGACATAACAACATGATTTGCAACGTCATGATTTTATGTGTGGGCTAGAAGTGAGGTTTCAAGATAAGCTGGCATATTTGCCAATTTTACAATGAATTTATGATCAAAAGAAAAAAATTGTTTAGGTTAGACTTTTAAAAAGGTTTTGTTAATACATTACTTCATAACATTAAAAGAAAACAACAACAATGTCTTGTCTTGGCAAAAAAAAACACAAGGGGGCAGATAAGTTCAAATGGATTCCCCTTGTGTGCTTGTTGCAAGCTGCACGGAGTTTTCTCCGTTTGACCTAGCAAAACGTAGGTTAAACTCAATCTTACGATTTCAACGTGTTAACTCTTTTTTATCTTAAAATATGAAGGTCATATAACCTGTTGAGTGATAAGTGTAAAATGTATTCAATTGGAATTTGCCACCTCCCACCCCTTGCATGCACTGTACAGTAAATGAAATTGATAATTGTAGTAAGCATATACTAACCGTTATTCTCCGAACTTGGCTATTGTTATAGATGATTTAAGTTATACTTTATGAGCTTGGATTATTGTAGCCAATTTTTGTGTAATATAGTTCTGTATCACGAACACAATCATAACCTTATTGTTCAATCAATTTTGACATTTCAAGTTATTCAAATGATTTAAAGGAAATAATTTAGTTCACCAAAGTATTTTTTTTTAATTCTCATGGGATATTTTTTTCCAGAAATACTCACGGCTGATGACCTACCAGATCCCAGGCAACGTCTAGAAGGAATACTAGCATACCCTTGGCACATTAACACAAAATATTACACTGCCAATGTGGACATATGTGTTACAGAAAAGCGGACCATTGGGGACCAGAAGTTTGCAGAATCAGTTGAAGCATTTATTGTTTATTTTGATAGCAAAGATGTAAGTTATGTCTATAGCAGAAGGATTTCTTTATTTTTACTGTTAGTGGAATATTGACAGGGGCGGATCCAGAGATATTTTCTGACAGTCATCCTAATTATCTTTGTTGGTCCATCCTCCATTTTTGACTGTCTTTTGACAGAAAAAATGAGTTACCATCAATGTAAACTTGAAAATCTGACCATCTTCCAGAAGATCCGGAAGACGACCTCAATCCACCCCTGATTGATGTAAACAAAATATATTTACGGGCTTTGTTGCATCATAAGGTGCCATTTGGTTATACAGTGTTCATGTATTTATTTTAAGAATAAATGTACAGCAGCTTGATATGAAGTAGATCTATGCTTTTGTCCTAACATACCCCTGTAGTACCTTTTTATTTGCATATTTCATATCAGTAATTATTTGTACTAGTAATTTTATGCATCATTTCAAAATGAAGTGAAAATTTTGGTCACATTTGTGACCCACACATTTTGTGTAATATTTACATAATTATTTTATATTGCTTGATTTATTGATTATTTTTATATGGAAGGGTACTATAGTATAAAGAGGAAAATGATAAGACAAAATTATGCAAATATTACACAAATTGTTCATCATTGATGAAAATCAAATGCTTACTTTGCTGTGGAGTGACCCATACTTTTATTGAATCATTTCAGGTGGGGAGTTTTGAACAAGTGAGATCTTGGCTTCCTTTTATTAAAGAAATCGAACCATCTGTTCAGATGTTGATCTGTGAATGCTGTGATCACAGTGATGGTAAATATTGTTAACAGTTATTTTTGATACAACCTGCTTCAAAATTAGGGTAATTTCTGGTTGAGCACAGTTGCACCAGATATTGTTAATTTTACAGACTAAAACGTTTTTACCTGTTTAAATATAAATGCTACCTTTTATTGATACAATTAACATTGTTCTTCACAGCTGTTCCTAGACAGAGGGTTCTGAAGTGGTGTCTGGATAACACATTTGAACTAGTGGAACTAAACCCTGTTCAAGACAGTGGAAGTGAGGAAGGTATGACATTGAGGACATTCTGTGCTGAATTTTAGAAAGATGTGCATGTTTTAATTTGAGAACAGACCCTAGAGTTTAGATTAATGAGAAAATATCTTCATTGGATCTGTAAACAGTTAAACTGAAATAATGTCTGTTATAAATGTCTGCACTATTTTTAAAAAATAAGAATCTAATTATATCTTTTCAGTGTGGAGTGATATTTCACCAATCACCACACCAGTAAACAATAATTNTAAAAAATTCTTGTTGATTGCATTTTTACAGCTTGTCAAGCACAAAACTGGTGGCTGTGTCCCTTATTTTGTGTATGTGGGGGTCTATACAAATGCGTTTGCTCCAGCTGGTGGTACAATATTTGGAGGCGGTATCGCCTCTCTGATCCTCTAGTTTATTTTAGAATATGTAAATTTTTTGTCAGTCACTTTGGTAAAGTAAGCCTAAAAATTTTAGTTTGCTGATCTGTTATAAATACTGAACAAAAATCTGTAATTTATATTACCCTTTTGTGTCTTTTTTTAGATGATTTCCAAGAGACAACTGGTATGAAAAGAATTATTCAAGCATTACATGCTCATACATGGTCAAATTTGGAAATGAAAGGCAAGTTAAATTAAACCTAAAAAGGCATGTCACACAAAAGCCTTAAGAGTTGTAAACCCTTAACACATTATATTGTATTTATCTCATATATAATATCTTTCTATTTTAAGTTCATACATGTTGCACTTTATGTCTCCTCCATCCACTAATTTTCAGAATTTAGTTCAAATGAACTAATTTCAAGTGGATGCATTAAAATAAAATGTAACAATGATATCAGGTTTGTGCTGGGATTTGGCCTGTGGGCAGACGCTCTTTATTTCAAATAAAACTCTGTGAACTAACCTGAATGAACATAACTACAAATAGCTGTATATATATATAAATACATAAGAACAAATGAGGTGATAAAGTATTTATTTGTGGGGTTGCAAAAACGCCCCCACACAATAATGAATAAAGGTAAGGGATGTGAATACTTTGATATTCAGATTTATTATAATCACATCCTTTGGGAAATTTGGATATATTGACATTTATTTAAATGTATCTAAGATACAAACTTATTTTTAATTGTAGAATTAGTTAATTTTTTTCCCATTATAGATCGGCCAGCATTTAGAAGTCCCTATTTTGAGCAACTGATGGTGGAGGAGAAAGCAGAAAAAGATGCTGCCAAACTTCAAAGTGGTACAAACACAGAGAATACTACAGACAGTGCAGATAATTCCCAAATACATGCTCATTCCATTGATAATATTAAAGGAGAGCTAAGTAAAAGTTTAGCTGGTGCTTCAAAACCTGATAGTGAAGAAGCTGTAACTCAGAATGCTAACAGTTGGTCTACCTCAGCAAATGATAAAGAAACAGGTGGTGCATCTGATGATATGAAAGTGAAGAAGGGAGAAAAAACAAGAAAAAACAAGGAACAAATACAGGAGGAGAAGATTGGTAAGTTTTTTTCTTTGGCTTAGTTTTAAATATAATTACATTTTAACAGTTGAACNTTTTTCCCATTATAGATCGGCCAGCATTTAGAAGTCCCTATTTTGAGCAACTGATGGTGGAGGAGAAAGCAGAAAAAGATGCTGCCAAACTTCAAAGTGGTACAAACACAGAGAATACTACAGACAGTGCAGATAATTCCCAAATACATGCTCATTCCATTGATAATATTAAAGGAGAGCTAAGTAAAAGTTTAGCTGGTGCTTCAAAACCTGATAGTGAAGAAGCTGTAACTCAGAATGCTAACAGTTGGTCTACCTCAGCAAATGATAAAGAAACGGGTGGTGCATCTGATGATATGAAAGTGAAGAAGGGAGAAAAAACAAGAAAAAGCAAGGAACAAATACAGGAGGAGAAGATTGGTAAGTTTCTTCTTTGGCTTAGTTTTAAATATTATTACATTTTAACAGTTGAAAAAAAAAAAAAAAAAAAAAAAAACAGAGATATGCATCCAGTAGCTTTTTTACAGATGTTATTGTCATATACTAAAAATTGAAATTCAGGCTGATTATGAATGAAATGTACAAAACCATTGACAATTAAAATGGTGTTTTTCCATTGTAAGAATTTCTTTTATGTATTTATTTTTTATTTTTGCAGATTCTCTAATTAAAGATGATGACCTTTCTATGTTGGCAGCATTAGGAAACGATGAATCAGATCATGAAACCTTTGAAGAGTTGTTTGCAAAGATGAGGATTATGAAAGGTACTGGTTCTATATGCATTTTTGAAGTATGGTAGATTGATATCAAAGCTGTGATGTTCTTTTACCTGTGCACGTGGTAATCACAAATTAAGTTTGATTTAATAGGTCATATAATTTTTCAAGTGCACAGTGGTAGGTGTTATGTCCATGAATCAGAAGACCATTTGGATGGTCAGTTTTTGATGTACATCTTTCTCAGGCATCACAAAACAATTATGACAGTGTTTTCATTAAAATTTTATTTTTATACCAGAGACAGCAGAGTCGCTTCCAGCAGAGGAGAGAAAATTGTATGCAGAAAAGGTAACTTACAAATGCATTACTTTAATTTGCATTTTGTTTGCCATTAAAGGATTTTTAAGTGTATGAATGCTCAGGTTTATATTAGCGTTAAATCAATTCTATGAAGTGGCAGTGCTTGAAGCATTTTGTGCAAATATTCAATTTTAGTACAATTATGGGAAGCAGGCTCAAATTCGATTTTGTTTCATATTTAGGTCGCTCTTTAGCAAGTCAATATTTTTTGCTTCCTGTTTACATGTTGAACTGTGCATTTTTAGGTCGCAATATCATTCTGGAAAGCAATAGGTGGGGATGAAGATGAAATTGAAGGACTTGATAGTGATGATGGAGGGGGATTGGACTAAAACATCAGTGGTTAATATTTTAAAAGTTATGGCCATTTTTGAATCACTACAGACAAGAAATAGACATACTTGATTTTTCCATTCCTTTTAACACACAAGATAGATATGACATTGAATGCAAATAGTTTTAAGAGAAACAACACAAGATGTTTGTATATATAATAATATAATCAGCACTTTTTATTTCCTCAATACATAAATGTGTAAAACTAATTAAAGCAATTTGAAAAGAAAGGTATCATTGGGCTTAGACTGTCAATGTAATAAATATATGTGATATTTGTACTTTAATTTTTTGTGTACCACTCATATTAATGGTATGATACAAATGTGATTGTAAAAGATTCAGATTTCAACAAGTCTGATTTACATAACAAAATATTATAAGTAAAACATACTCTCATTTACTGTGTAAGAAAAGGGATTGGTGAATTTCTGAGAATTGTATGGAACTGAGCAATACATGTATATTAAAGTCCTCAGAATATTAAACAACAACACCCGTTTCAAGGTCTACGTTTGTGGTGTCCTTTAAAGTGGCTCTATTTTTATGTTCTGTCTCTTCATTTTCATTGTCTGCTGAAGATTTTGGAATACTAGATTGTATATCATTTATTGCATTTTCATCTTCTTCAAGACTTGCGAGTATCTCCTCTTCTGTCTGTTGGTCTGTCCCAGTCTGTGGCTTTTCCAGTGATGCCTCTTTGTCGTTGACCTCTGTCACAGAATTCTTTTCTTCCACTTGTTGATTTTTCAAAACATCACCACAACTAAATAAAATTTCATTTTCTGTTGGAAAGTCATCATCATCATCTGCCAAGTCTTCAAATGTCTGTGATTTGGTTGGATCAATACTTGTATCAGCATTGTCTTCACCTGCAGGCTTTTGGACACTTTCTGACATGTTAGTGGAGGGGTTTGATTGATTTTCTTCTACATGTTGCTGCTGTTGATCTGATTGTGGTGCTGAATAACAACATAAATTCATAGTTTTATATGTGCCTTTATAGATGAAAATGCAGTATTTGCATGAATTTAATCATCATAAATTTGAATAGATAGCAATCATATCTCACCCGAGTCCTTGTTCTTCAATTTGCTCATTCTTCTCTCCTTTGCGAGTTGCTTGTTCCTTTCCATTCTAGCAAGCTGTTCACAAGTCATGGACTAGAAACGAGACAACAATGAAATATTGAAAAAATTTTATCAGGTAACATTTGCAAAACGGGCTACAAATAGCAAAAATATTAAAATCAGGTCAATTTGTGTGAAAATAACTAAATCAATGAATATTAAATATAATTTAAAAAAAAACTACCTTTGAAGATGGTGTTGACAGTGGCCTATTATTTTGCCTAACGGGGCTTACTGCTCCATCTGATAAATGTGGAGGAAGAGACTCCATTGCAGTCTGCTTCTTTGCTGCTTCTTGCCTCATCATTTCATCAAATGCTTCTTCTGCATCCATGTCTTCCACTTCATCAGCAGCCTACATTGTAAGAAAAGTAAGTGACATGTACAATAGACAAGTATTAAATCAATATTAAATGTTTAAATATAAAATTTATTTTCTATATGATATTTTTGAACCAAATATACAACTTAAAGTAGTGGACCCCTGCCTTCCTACTGCCTATACAGACTAACATTAGCTTTTTACAAATACTTCACAATGAACTGTTTATAGTGAACTGGATACCACCCAAGTCATGGTCTTTAGTTTCTAGTGCTTTGAGTGAATGAATGACTGTACTAAGTCCGCTTTCTTTGAAAGATCGTACAGAAATACATAATAATAATAATAATAATAATAAAAGGTAAATTCCTCCTATCACCCCCACATGAAATCAAATCTCACCTTTTTATTTTTAGAATCGTCTTCATCACCACTATCATAGTTCCTTGACACAAAATCATCATCCATGAGTGGCATGTCACTGCGAATCTTCTTCACACACGTCTGCAAGTAAAAAATGCAATACATTTGCAGAAAAAAATTACTCGTCTCTAAGTATTATCTCTGCAATATCTGAAATATCCAAACTGTTAAAAATCTATGAAAACAGATGGTAATAAACTTTTTTTAGACTACAAAAAAAAAAAAAAGTTTCTTGTTTTTAATTGAAATGAAGTGCTTAATAAACACTGAAAAAAAAACAATCTATTTAATTTTATACATTTTTCTAAATTTTAAAGATTACTGATTCTACTCATTAATTTTTATACATCTCACAAACCTGTACTTCCTTTTTAGCCCCAAGTCTTTCACACCTCTCCAGTAGCTCATCAAATGGCATTTTAGGGAATAACCTATGACCCCAGTGCTCTAAAATCTGCATCATTCGGCGCAAATCTTCACCCTGAGGAGAAAATAAATAATATACATTACTTTTTTCACAAACACACCCCAAAAAATTTTAAAACAACAAATGCCAGAATAAAATTTTAAAACAAAAAGTCGTTTTTCATTAGCTTGAAAGAATTACTTTAAGTACCAGTTACTTACCTCATGTCCTCTTCCTTTAAATTTGACATCTTTAAATAAATTGGGAAGAAGTGGAATTCCCTTATCACTTGTTAACCTGAAATATGCATTAGACGGTTAATTATGAATTTTTTTTATCACTCAATGGTTTTATATTTGGTATTGCGAAAATTTCAGCATTTATAATATCTCCTAGGATTTTCATTATATTTCACTTCCATTTTATATGGAATAGAAATTCAAAGTTTTATGTATGAAAACTCTTTTCATGCCTGGAAATATTATATATATTGTACTTCTGTTATGATCCAACTTCATGGCAAAAAATTAAAATTACCTGGTTGAATCCATCTTTGGTTGTGGTCTTTTCACCACCCTCTTGGCAGCACCTGCTTTGATGTTTTTCAGTTTAGATAAATCATGGCCATCTTCACCTTCTTTTGAGCAAGTTAAAGAGAAAATATGAGTGCAAATATGCAATTTCATCTTGTGAATTCAAAATGCATGTTCTGCATATGCCATAGGCAGTAAATACAACTAACAACAATATGTGAAATACTGAATGGGGTTTCATGATTGTATATAAGCAAAAAAAAAAAAATCTGTGAAAAAAAATCTAGTTCAGCAATCTAAGCACATTATCAACCTAAAAATGGGCATTGTTATTTGCAGCTATATTTCAAGAATGTGTGTTAAAGGAAATTAATTTATTATTTTGAAAATTTATTTGATTTATTTTACCTTCTTCATCTTCTTGAGTTTCTGTTGCCATGTCGTTCATTGGGTTATCCTCAAGTTCAGGGAATGGAGGCGGTGCAGTTATTTCTTCAATGTCCTCATTTTGATCTTCAAACAGATCTCCCATTTCCAAATCAATTGACTCCATTTTCTAAGTAAAAGTAAAGGACTAAGATAAGAGATTTAAATAAACGAGGCCATAGAAGATGAACAATGTCTGTTGTTGACTGTATTTATTATTGATGTCAATAACATTATTCGTTGTCCTACCCTGAAACACCGTTACACTGTACATTCTCGCAGTTGGAATGTCACAACCGGAAATAGTCCCTAACAACCAACCGCATGGGGGCAAAATCGGTCTTTAGGTGCCGTCTCGCCACGTACTGCAATGGAGACGTGACAAAAAGGCTCTTAAAAAAAAAGTGAATTTTCTATAGTTCAAAAGGTAAAATGGCTTTTCAATACGAAGAAGGACTTCGTCCAAACTCAGCCAACTGGAGATCTGTGGACAGGAAATTGCGTGCGCAAGTGTCTCGATTCCATGGCCCCGTATCTCGAAATAGAATTGGTTATGGAATCGAGACACTAACGCATGTGCGCAACAAAGCGAACCTTTCGAGATATGGAGCCCAGGCGTGCTCTTGAACCAGACCCCCCCAGAAGTGCAAATGGAATTTTTGAAGTCACTCGCTTCATCTGGATCATGTGTTGGCCTACCCTCTACCAGGGTGACTGATAGATTTTTACAGATATTCACAGATATGTCTCTAGCTAGATAGATGGTCATTCTGGGCTGAAGTCACCCTGTTGAGAAATCCCAAGGTTGATTACATGGATGGTAATTGTTTGCATAACTGCTCAGGCACTGCCACTTGGCAGGTCCAGTCTAAGTCTGCTTGACAGCAATCAAGAGAATCAGTTAATTGCTGAAATTCTCACTGTCTTTACACAAGTTGCAGATTTGCTTAATGAAAGACCAATAGGAGTGATGCCCAGTGTTGATTCTACTCTCAATATCCTTACTCCCAATTCTCTACTTCTTGGTAGATCTACTTCTAGAAATCCTGGAGGTTATGATGCAAATCCTTCCTTGAGATCTCGTCTCACTTTAGTGGAAGGCTGTGTGAAACAGTTCTGGGAGCAATGGAAGAATCTCTTTGCACACACTCTTGTCCATCAAACCAAGTGGTTTAAAGGGAATCGAGACTTGAAAGTGGGAGATGTTCTCAAGGGAGAATATCGTCTTGCAAGGGTAACTGAAGTTTTCCCTGGCACTGATGGTCTAGTAAGAAGAGTGAAAGTGTCTTATAAAAATTATAGAGTGGGAGAAAAAGTTCATGAGTACAAGGGTGCTAAGAATATTGAGGTAGAGAGATCTGTTAGAAGATTGGGTTTATTAATTCCTGTTGAGGATATGTAATTGCTCTTAAATACTAATGCAACATTGTATATATATTATATTAGTAAACAAGTCATTAATGATGTTATATAATTATGATTTCTTTATTAGTTCTAGTTTAGTTACAGTATATGAATATATTTCATCAGTAAAAGATTTGTGTGACATTTGAACTTTAAGTTTTATAATTAGTGTCGCAGAGATAAAAATATATAATGTATCTCTGCGAGGAGAACCTCCTGATGTTCTGGGATCAACAAAATATTGACAAAAACTGTTCAGTCAAGCAAATGTGAAATGTGGTCACTCAGTCATGTGATGCATGAATACAAAAGACCACACCTACTGAGAGCACACACACACACACACACTGACTTTACTGGAGAAAGCAGGAGGAGGACATGACTCTTTATAAGATATAGACTCCACAATTTATGTAAGTGTATTTGTTTTAATTTATGAGAATCATTGTTTTATATTATACTTTTGAATATATTATATTGTATTTTTATTTTTAATTTTAGTGACCGGCTATCGTCAATCTGCTATCAGCAATTTTGAATAAACTGAAAATAAAGCCAACCGTGTACATAAAGGAGTTCTATTTCTTTATAACCCAATACAGTAGTTGTAGAGGTATAAATGCTGGTGCAGTAGCAGCCTGAAAGCATTGTTACGGTATGGAGCAAGAAGAAGCAGATCGGATAGTAAGAAAATTTTGGAATTTCGAAGGGCTGACAGAACATCAATTTGAAGCGGTAAGTGCTGCAGTCAGTGGGAAGGACGTGTATGTTGGCATTCCTACAGGAGGTGGGAAAAGCATATGTTTCCAGCAGCCTCCATTTCTAGAAGAGGATGGGGTGGTTTATGTAGTAAGCCCTCTAAACACCCTTATGGAGGACCAGGTAAAGTGCCTTAAGTCAATGAAACAATACCATAAAATGGAGATGAAAATTTATATCAATATTTTAAATAATACCTTTAATGTTTAACATTGCTGTAAACTCTAATATGCATTAGTGAAAAACATTTCATCGCTAGCAGGCAAACACTGTGCAACATGGAGATACTTCTGCTACTTTAAGAAATACACAATATGTTAATGCTACAAACTAACCAGTGCTTTCCCTTTTGTCTTTACAATCACCAGATTCATCAATTTGAGCAGATAACGAAGTGCAGGGCTGTGCAGGTACAAAGAAAAGAGGATGCTAGAGCCCTCCAGCTGTCAACTGACAAGAGTATTAAATTAGGTATTTTTTTTCAATTACTCGCTGTCAATATCTGGTACTGTACCAGATGTATACATGTATTACATGTATACGTGTTGACTATCACTTTAACTTCTAATATTACAATACTTAAAGTCAACTGTTATGTTTATTTGCATGAGTGTTCCTGTTAATTGCATTTCTAAACACCAGACTTTGACTTCAGTATATTTCAGTCCAGAGATGGCCACCTCTCCAGAAGGCAAGGGACTGTTTAGAAAGCCTGTAGCAGGGAAATCACTGACTTCAGCCCAGAATGACCATCTATCTAGCTAGAGATATCTGTGAATATCTATCTATCAGTCGCCTTGGTAGAGGGTAGTGTTGGCCTAAGTCTGTTCAAAGAGTTTAAGGACAGGTTTGTTGGTTTAGGGCCAAAACCATCATAGGAAAAACTTGCTCCACCACTCCGGTCTTTGTATGCTGATGGGAATAAAAAACTTTCAGGGGAAGAACTTGAAAGTGCCTGAGAGAGTGCTAAGGCTAAAGGCAAAGTAAACAATGCTCAAGTAACTTATGTAGAACAAGTGACTAGAGCACAGGCAAATTCTAAAGCCTGGCATGACCAGATGAAAAGTAAAAATGTGTAGGAAGAATTACAACTTCCATTGCTGAAGACTGTTTGACAACTAATCAAGAATATCCTGCACCTACTCCGTTAAAGAAAATTGCCTGTTCTGGGAAAGCAGTGCAGTCGCCAGCAATTTCATGGAGAAATGCCCATGAGGCAGATGCCATTAACCTTTACAAGGCAGTGTATGGTGAAGGGAAAAGGAGAGTATTTCCCAAAGGACAGATATTCACAAGCAGCAGTATCTCCAACATCCACAATTGACAAACAGTGCAATGTCACAAGAGCTGGACTGTTTATTTCTCAAACCAACTCCTGCCTAGGTGCCTCACCAGACAGTATAGTGAGGTGCAACTGCTGTGGTCAGGGGGCTCTAGAGGTGAAGTGCCCCTATTGTCTAAAAGACCAGCCCTTTTTGGAAAAGTTTCCAGACTATTTAGATGAAAATTTGCTAGTGAAACAACATCATAAGTATTAAGCCCAGGCACAATTGCAAATGTACATTTGTGGCGTGTCATTATGTGATTTTGTTGTGTGGAGCTCATTGAATGATGTGATATTTACTCGAATCAAACACAATGAAACTTTCATAACACATACTAAGTATGGTGGGAAAGTTGAACATGTTCTGGAATAGACGTGTTGCCTGATCATGTAACCAGGCGGTTGGAGTTGTCCACGTGAAAATACTGCTACAGTAAGTAATGGTGTTGCTACTGTATATTGTGTTAGTCAGTCTCCAGAGGAAGGTGATATGGTGGGTTGTGACCGCTGTGATGAGTGGTTCCACCCAAAATGTTTTGGTTTAAAAGCCTGCCAAAATCCAAAACTTGGTACATGCAGGAAAAGAAATAAGAAAGCCTATTGGGTAAATTACTGAAAGTCAGCTAATGGAGAAGGCGACGTAACTCGTCTATTTCATACCAGCATTGGTCTCTTTAGACATATGGACAGATACAGACAGCAAAGCGTCTAGTATAGCATATCGTCTAACTATAAAACGCTTTAATTGATTAAAAAAACATGGAGCATTGCTAAAGTTACTATTTCTACAATAGGAGACGTTAAACATGCATCAAAATAGAGATAATATGTCACTGGCATTTGAGGCATTGAAGTCTGATGATAAAATATACACCCATCATTCTACATGACAAGTGTGCACCGTTCCACATACAGCTGAAGACAGCCATAATAGAGTATCAGACACTTTCAGAAGGGATTAAGAGAGCATCAACAACAAAATAGTTTGAACATTTTGACTGTGCTTGCACTAAAATTGCATAAAACCTACCTGAAGCTCCTAGGCAGTACAAAAATATTGTAATTTTCGCGGGAAATATTTGGCGCATGCCTAACCCGTACACTTCCGCCTTTTCTATTCATCTCCATCCAAGAGTCTCGTTATCAATATTTCGCCTAAACCTGTAATATTCTTTATCTTGTGTGTTCGACTGTCGGAACGATATCTTCGCCACGTATTTTCAGATAAAAACAGAAAAAAGTCTTATTTGTTCACACTAAAAAGGAGTTAAATTTACTTTTATTGTATACTCATCACATATTTTATCGTGAGGATACACCCGTCTGTAAAATCTATTGGTCTGAAATTTGTGCAGGTTCCACATACATGCATTTCACAGTAATCACTTTTTGAAATATTACACCCTTTATTTTATTCTCCAAAAGATAATACGAACACGTTTCACAGTTTTGACCTTTTCATTTATTGGTCACAGTTATTGCTTTGTACAACACAAATTCTATGAGTTACATCACACCATACAGGCACAAAAGGCAGTGTTCACTGTGCTATTTACAAATGCACCATTATCACGTACTACACCGCAAAGAAAGAAAGGCAAGAAGAACTGCAGTGTTAAAACATATTTAGTGTCTGAGAATGATCTTAAATTGTCCTTTTAATACTTTACACATTCTAAAATGAACATCTGTCCTAGAAACTGAATTATGAATACCGATGCACCATGTTTAAATTATTTTTGATTTTTTTTAATATAAAGAACAAATCAAAATCATGTCTCAAACTCACTATTTCTGCAGAATTGAATTCAAAAGTCAGTCAAAAAGAAAAAAAAATAAAGGAAAGAAAACATTATCTACCAGTCTCTATATCACTTACAACATGATACAGTCTGCCCATTAAAATGTTTGTATAAAGTTCTTTTNAATTGGGGTTTCTTCAAATTTTGATGCAACATTACATAATGTTTAACAGCATAATGACCATCAATTTTTAATAATAAAATATTAGTATCATGGATATTCAGAAAATGTGACTAGCAAAGGTCTTCAGGACCATGGAACTTCAAAGTCACATCTTGAAAATGCCAAAAAGTAAACAAGACAGCACTGTTCTGAAATGGGTTTTTTCCATTTTTAACACTTTTTTAACATAAAACAAAATTAACAGTTTACTGCCATTTTTATATGATCAACTAAGAAAATTGATGAGATGGGGAAAATATCAATACAACAGTGTTAAATGTCCAATTTCCTCTATTCTGAGATTCTGAACATAGTGGATGATTGAATCTGACAAACTGCAATAATATGAGTTTATTTCCATTTTTGACACTTTATTACACAAAACACGATAACAAGTTTACCATCATTTTTACATAATCAACTAACAATGTTGTGAAGATGCAGGAAATGTGAAACAAACACCTTTACGTATTTTATTAGTTAAATAATGAGACTATTAACATGCCTAAGAATTGAATTTGAGGAAATGTGAAAAAAAAGCATAACTTCTAAAATAATGGCCCGATAATGCTGATTTTCGAACTTGACCTGCATTTTAGTGAGATTGATTACTCCTGTGAGTATAATGACAACAGGCCTATCGGTTTTCCTTAAAATGTGTTAACAGTGTTGCATATATGCTGAAAAGTGAAAAAACAGCATAACTTCTACAATAATGGCCTAAACATGCTGATTTTCGAACTTGACCTGCGTTTTATGAATATTCAACAGCTCTGTAAATATACAGCCAAAAAGTAAAACTGTCTTCCACTTAACGTGTTAACGATGAAAGTGCACGGCGACGGCGACGGCGACATCGACGGCAACAGGGACGGCGACAGGGACGGCGACGGCGACGACAGACGCAGGTGATGGCAATATGTACAGACACATCTGTGTCTGTACATAAAAACTGTATTTCCCATTGGACTAGGCATTATAAACATTAATCTCTTACCATGATCAATATTTTCTCTTCCACAGGCAGAAAATGAAAGGAAACATATTTCCCTATACATGCTGCGGTGTTTGTATCTCTTATTCTTATTGCGGCGATGTCTCTCATGAATCACAATCTTGATTGGGCTGAACATATCATTACACTGGATGCTGGTCACAATCTGCTGAAGAATGCTCTTAGAGAAAGCCTGGGACTCAGTCACCAAGGCATTGACGGCAGCAGATGGACTTTCTTTAAATGAAAGAGAGAAGACACTTCATGAAATTTCAAATCCGTCTCCATTTGTATTTATATTAAGCATTATTAAGACATAAACATTATCAAACCAAATAACTAATGTACTCATGAGAAAAGTAAAATTTCTAATCAATCTTTATAATCAAAAGTGAACTGCTTAGTAATATAGTCTACTTACTGCTGGTCCATAGTTTGTACATAGGCTGTCCAACCTCGTCGTGCAGTCTAATGTTATCCCACTTGAGTCTCACTAGAACAAGTTTATCATCTGCTTGTTGGCTAGATTCCTGAAATAAAATCAAAGATTGTCTTTTGAACAAACTGCAATAAAGAACTTTTTACTTTAGATACTGTTACCATCTTTTGAACAGTGGTCAATTTTTCATTAAGATACAAACAAGAAAGACTTGTTCTTTAAGTCATGCTTATGTTCCTCATAAGTACAGTACACATTTTTTACTTACTTTTTCCTTGTTAATGCTCTTAGCTGTCATAATGTAGCCTGGCATGTGACTGGGAACATCTAACCGCTTGAAATACCACACCTACATAACATAATAAAACTTATAATCAGGACTTCAATGAAAACATATAAAAGACATGGCACTCCAAATACATTCCAATTTCTGTTTAATACATATACATTCAAATAAAAAAAGTCGTTCAATATCACAGTTCAATATCAAATTAAAAGCTGAAAAAAAGAAAACCTTGCACTTCTAATATTTTTACTTCAATCCTATTTTGTGTATAGAAATTGCATTCATACCATATTCCAAAAGATAATAGGATGTTCATCAAGGAACTCATCCCTAGATAGAGACAGATCTCCTTCACTGCCAAGAACATTTTCCAGTTCTTTTCTCAGGACAAGTGGACTGAGATATGGGACTCTAATTGGCTCCTCCTCTGGTTTACTGCAAAGAAAAACAATTATTATATCAATCTTAGGTCACTTACCAAATACTATTGTATCTTTCAATGGAGCATATATTTTTCGACCATAGACAATGAAAAAATCATCACCCTTGAGAAAGTCACATAGCCTTATGCTCTGATAATAGCCAATTTGATCTTTTGTATTCATAGTCACAATAACACTTTATGGAAGGACAATAAAACTACCTTTCCATGTTCTCCCCTTCAGATATATCACTATCATGTCTCTCCTGTTCTTCATCAATTGAATCACTAACAGTTGAGTTGGAAGGAGATAAAGCCATATGGCGCTCCGTAGTCGCAGTGTGACACTCACTGGTACAGCGCCTACGTCCCCCTGGAGCTTGATGGTGAATACACATTGGCCCCACAGTCGTAGATGTTGGACTCATGTTAATTTCATCCGAAACTTGCTTAGTTGCCTTAAGGTGAAAGTTTAATCTGCTTGGGATAAGCTGCCTGGGGCTGTTCATGAAGGACGAGGGAGGGCTATCCACTGCTTTGTCATCATAGAGCAAAATGTCATTTAAGTCTGAGACTGAGGAGGACACGCTTGCATTGCTGGTGGGAAGTTCTGAGCCGTCTCCTCCACGTTCACTTCTGCTATTAGCATTAGGCACCGACTGGACACTTCTCATGCTTTCCACGGACTTGCTGAGAGATTTCAATTTTGACGCTGTATCATGACCCTTGTAGTTCTGAATAAATAAATAAATAAATAAATAAATAAATAAATAAATAAATAAATAAATCATAACCCCTGAAGTGCATCATTTCAAGTCTTGTTTCTTTCTCTCCATATAAAATTGTTAAAATGTTGCAATCAAATTTATGAGAATAGCAAGGAACTTATTAAAATTTAAAACTGTACTATAACTCTATGCATATACATTCTATTTTACCTTAACATATATGTTTAAGAAAGGCACAAAGTTTGCTCCACAAAACTGGCAAGTGGTGTTCAAATTGGAGTCATCTGCACTCCACCCAGCCATGATCTGTTCATCATACAGTAGCGATTTGCAACCATTACAACGACAGCAGCTGCTCATTTCCACTTCCATGGCTACATTGGCAATTATATGCGACAGACTCTGTGTGGAGCTGAACTTTGAAGAGGCATCGAAGTTGTTTGCTGGAATGTACTGCTCAAGGTAGGATCTGCTGCTTGGAGCACTTCCTGGAATGTGGAGACAATATATTAGCTAAAATTCTTTCAATGTAATTTTCTTTGATAAATATGCCTGAAGCAAAGATTCAGGTTTATTCATAAAATCTGGAAATGTATATTGCTTTAACCTTGTATACGATTTCTGAAATATATTTGTATCTGCTTTTGGATAGGTAGGATATTTCTCAGTTCTATCAGAACTGTACTCTTAGACCAACGCTATGAAATATGTACTTACCAAACTGAGAAAACATAGCTTGCTGCCTGTTCATTGCAGCCCTGCGCAAGTCTTCAGCACCATATTTGTCCTTGTCTCTAGAAGCCTGTTCTGATCCCTTGTTCAAAGAATCTGTACTGGCTTGCATTTTAGACGTCTTCAATCCATCTTGGTAGTCTGAAGCAAGACTATCCTGTGATTTGCGTAGTGAATTCATACTGCCAGAGCTTGTAAGACCAGACCCCGTCTGCAGAGAGGAAGTAGGGGTCCCCATATTCTGCTTCCATTCATTTAATTTATCACTCATAGCATTAGAGGCATGTTTAGCAATGTTCTGTGCAGAACTTATCAGTTTCCTGAAAGATCCTGCTCGAGCAAACCTACTAAAACTGCTGCTGGGGGATTTTTCCTGCAGGCTGCCATTACTTGATGCTGGGGACAAAGTATCACCGGTTCGTATTCCAAATGTCATGCTTTTACTGCGGGATATGCACTCCTTGTCATTCCGGGGGGTGCCGTCCAATTCCCAATCTGGGTTCTTGTCCATGAAGCGTTTCAGGGACAAACTTTTAAAGTTCTGCTTCCTTGAACTGGATTGTTCACTATCTTGTGTGCTATTGCTGTCTGTGCTGGTCCGAGACTGGGTCTCCGGATCCACTACTTTGCGTGCGTTGTCTGCCTCATTTTCAGCTATTGTAAACATCCTATTGTCCCGAGGAGGCTTAGAAAATGGCTCCACGTCTATTAAAGGTCCACTTGAGCAAATAGGTTTGGATTGGTCTGCAATACCAGCTTTTTGCAATTCGCTAAAAACTTCACCTTTCTGTGTTCCTGCAGTAGAATCTACAGATGCAGAAAGAAAAGCTCCAAGAGGGTCATTTTCAGTCACAGGAGTTGGAATTTTTTCCACTTTTCCAATTGTAGGCGATGAAGGCTTATTATTTTCAGGAGTTGGTGTTTTTTGTTCATCAATTTCTTCCTCAGATATGAAAACCTGGTCCTCACTTAACAAAGAAACATCATGATGAGAATCAGAGTTAGGTTCTTCGTCTTCTTTGTTATTTGACTGTACACAATCTGTTGAGCTCGTACTGTCTATGTCAACAAGCAAT
This sequence comes from Lingula anatina, assembly GCF_001039355.2. The sequence continues at coordinate 1,849,261 of NW_019775413.1, read as the reverse complement.
TCGTTTGACTGGCTCTTTCCTTTTGAACTGTCATACAACAAGTCTTCTCTGCTACTAGAAAACACATCATCCCTTGGAGACAAAAGGTCTTCTTTACTACCAGCATCTGTGTTTCTGTCCCTATTTCTTTTCCTGTGCTTATCTTTCCCATTTTTGAAATAATCCATGAAACCTTTAGTACCTGAAGAGAGGCTCTTTGATCTTTCTTTAGTAGGATCCTTTTCCAAATGATCTGGGTTTTTCTCAAACACATCATTCTCAAAAAGAGGGTCATTTTCTATATTGTACTTTGAATTAAGCCAGAGTAGTCCTCCGGGTTCTCCACTGCGATGCCTAGGTCTCCAGCTACTGAAACTGTTCAAAACTTTCTGAGCATAATTTGGCATGCTATGGTGCCTCTTCCTCCTGCTGTCTTTGACTTCATTGTCACCACTTAAGCTGTTGTTCAAGTCAATATCCAGAACAAGGGCTTCATCACTGCGGATAGACGTCCGACTGGCTGTGATCAGAAGACCAGCAGAACTACCCACTAGAAACAAGAAGAGACACTGTTTATCACTGAATCAAAATTTATCATTATATTCAAAAATATTTAGAACAAGGCTTTTTAAGAAACAAGAAGTTGAGCAGAAAAAAAATCATCTATAAGCTAACAGTATCTCTCACAACTCAAAAGGAAAATTTATGAAAATCTATTTCCAATTTTTGCACAATGATGTTATTGTCTTAAGGAGTTCAAACTCACATGTGCTTCCTTGTAATGTCCCCATGCTGCTATTGCTTCCAAAACTGCTAACAGAGTTTCTCACTATGCTGCCAACTCTAGCCCTAAACTCTTCCGCTACCGGGTCTATCTGGAGAGTCACATGGCGATCTCCATTTTTAGAAAGACCTAAAAGAAAGAAATCAAAATTTTGATATTTCATTTTTCAGCCATAGCATAATGAAACAAATACCTTTTTGAGCATAAGAAAAAGTATAGAACTTGCTACAAACTTGAAATGTTAAGACCAAGTACCTCTTTGTCCTCTCTTTGATCTCTGATTCTTGGACCTTGGCGTGGAGCACTTGTCCACAGAGTCGGTCTCCTGTTCGTCCTGTTCCCCAATCCTGTCCATAGACCCAGTGCTGATGGCTACAGAGATGTTCTTGGCATCCTCCAATGTCATAGAACTGTAACCTTTGTCTGACAAAGCACCTTTGGAAACAAAAAGATAATTTAAATTCCAATAAGCAGGTTTAATCATACAATTAAGTGGTCATATCTATATGTTGAAGACAAAGTCCAGTGTCAATTTTCCATTCTGGAAACAATCTACCACTTATAGAGAAACAACATTGCTTCAAGTTCAAATATATTTTAAAAATTGTGCCGGAGACTTTATATCATGTTCAATACATAAAAACTTTCTGAATTGACACAAATAATAATCATAGTAATTAAAATTCATTTCAAATACCTGTACTTTGCTTTTCTTCAGGACCATCAAACTTCACCAAATCTTCAAACTGTTCAGGTGCTTTCTTAGCTGCTGGCTCTACTTTCTCAGGCAAGGGCTGCACATCATCCAAAATGCTATCAAGACTGGCTCTGCTGAGCCGATCGTACTCACTGTCCGAGTTCATAGAAGAAATAGACATGCTGCGTCTCCGCAAGCCTTTTCGCAACTGGGCGATGGCCATGACAACATTGCGTAGCTTGTTCCACATGATGTATGCAGTGGATGCTGCAGCTGGCCACTTGCTCTCAAGGACAGCCTGAAACAGGAAGAAACTCACTTTAGACAAGGTCTTATATATCAAAGTTATTCAACATATAGTCGGTCACACACAGATTTAAATAACAACACCACCAAAGTTTAAATTTCTTGAAGTAATTATATACACCCTGCCTCCTACAGGTGTCCAATCCATCAATTTTGCTCATTGTGCGGGCCTCTAAACTCTGCACCCACAAAAGTGGAAGAGGAAGGGGGAAGGTGTGCTTATATTGCCTAAACTTAAACCATTTCTTGAAGTTATGACTCAACTGCTTTTTCATAACTAGTTCTGAACTTAACCTGACACTGTCTTTATTTCAAATTTGAACCATTTCTATCATATCACCGTGCAAGCACAACCTACCTTGTTGTAATACCCATAAGTGACAGCATTTGGCTGGATTCCACAGCGCTTCATTTGAAACAGCACTCTAACAGCAAGCACTGGCTGGTGGTACTGACCACAAAGCTGCATCATCACACGGTAACACACCTGGATTTGTATAGGGAAATAATTTTCAAAAATGAAGTATTTACTATTATTAAGAATTATCATATAACAACATTTTTATAAGCTAATAAAACTGAGATAATATCTATACTATTAAGATTCTAACTATTAAAAACATCTCAATGGCTTTTGTTTTAAAAATCGTGCACTGGACTTGTAGCCTAAATGCTCTTCATTGGAGCTCAGTGACACAGCATTTTTAACAAGTGACACAGCTCCAAAAGATCTGAGAGCCAATATCAACACATGCCTCATCAGGAGGTTGTAGCCTGGCTGTCTGCATCTTAATGAGCACATTGTATGCTATCCTGAGAGCTCTGTTCTTGGTAGGGGTGACATGGACATAGGCTGGCAGGTGGATGAACCACAAGCTGTAGGTGTGTGCCAGGAGACACTTGGCCCACAACACTGGCGTCTCAGCATGCTTCTGTGCGGTCTAAATATGATGAAGAACATTGCAGTAAGCACGGATATAAGTTTACACAAGTGTAATATTGAGACATTTTTTGAAAAAAAAAATCTAATTACAAAAAAAAAAAATAATAAATAAATAAAAAAAATAAAAATGACTTTAATATATATGTTATGAGCTTTATCCACCTAGACAAGATTAATAATTTACAATTTGCTACAACAGAGAATTCATAATTGCTCTCTTAAGCTGATGCATGTTAGTTGACTAAGATTTGCTGTGAAAATGGGGTGATGAGCCACAGTGCATTTTTACGTGATTTATAACTTACCTTCTGTGCTGACTTTATCTCATAGTTGGATCTCCTTGCCATAGGACCATTAGGACAGGGGCCCTGTTTGCTGGGGGTCTTGAAGGTGTTGTTATCCTGTTTTAAAAACAATTCCTCCTTCAATTCAGGGAAACCTTTGTATCTGAAATGAACAAAATGGATTGAGATGATGCTCAATAAATTTGGTGTGGCACTTCAGGGAATATCCAGCTTAGTACAGAATGACAATAGACCAAATGACTACTTACAAGATCTGGATAAAATATGGCTCATTGACAACAGATTATGAATTGATTTACTTACCGAAAACTACTTCCCTCTGGGAAGTCTGCGGGGTCAGGAGGCGTGATCACAACAGTTCTCTCACTAGAGAAAACAAAATGACAGGTTATATTATAAGCAAAATACAGCATATTTAGATTTTTCACAACCTAGTGCAACCAGATTTAGGAAAACACTCTTTAAGCAGAAGTGATAGCCTTTTCAATATATCGCTGTAAATCTATTCTGGAAATATCTCTTTGTTGACAACAAATTTGTAAAATCTAGTAATGATCTTTCTGTGTTGGTATTGCATAAAAGGTTAATTTGACATAAAATGTCATTTGCAAAACTTACCTCTTCTGTGAATCGTCGATTTCAATTAGTCTTGGTTCATCTTTGTTTTCATCCACCTAGTAAACAAGTCAATGAGATCAATGCAAGTATTTTCCACATAAATAATGGCTTGTCTGGCTCCTGGCTTTGTAATTGATATCATCTTAGTGTTTATTGTAAGGAAAACTGAGATTTATGGATTGCTCCACAGAAATAACTATCATTATCATTTTTAAGCTATACATCTCAGCATGGCACAATAATAGTCAACAGTTTAAACTTAGAAATTACATATTTCCATCCTTTTTTCATGTTTTTCTTTCTTCCAAATACATGTAATACAGAATGCAAAAATCATCTCAAAATACCTTTTCAGTGCACTCATCAAAGAAGACCAAGTTTGAATTCTTTTCAGAAGTAAATGATCTTTCTTCAATAAATCTGCAGAAATTCTGGGTTTTCATCATCTGTGTGAAGAACTTTTGGTAGGCTCTATCCCGACTTTTCAAAAATCCTTTAAGAAATTTAAAATATATTACATTTAAATATCATCAAATAAAATGGAAGATGCATGTAATTGTGTTTAGAAATATTAACTGCACAATTAAGAATGATGTAAGCCAAAAAATGGAAAAAAAAAACAACCTGTAACTCAAGTGACATGAATCAGAAATTGTAGCACATACAAAGATTTGCTAATGTTAAAATAAGACTACATTACATTCATGATGTAACCTTGAAGCCAGCTTACCTGACATATCGAAAAGAGAGGAGGCATCAGTTGTCCTGTCGTTTGGTGCCTTGGTAATAGGTTTGAGGTAGTTCTTGTAGCCTTTCAGTATAGATGCCATAAAACGCAAAAATGCTTCCTGGATGGCAGTCTCCATACGTTGCTAAAATGTTATAAAAATTTCAGCGGTTAAATTTCCTAGGTCTGATCTTAAATTTCAAATATATTTTTATTTAAGGTAGCCTAAATTTTCATATTCACCTCTTTCTTCTTCTTCTTGAAATCAGAATCAAGCAAGCTCATCTGGCCAACATCGGTAGCTGGGGATTGAGTTTGCAGCTGTTCACATAAATGCATCAGTGTGTTCCTCAATACACGTACTGGCTTCTGCAAGTAAATTGAAAAGCATTTCAAAGCATGTTCTCACTACACTGCTGACTGTATGAATATCCTTATCATTAAGTAAATATTTATACTAAATCATCTGATCCCCCCCCCAAACACACACACAAGAAAAAAAAAAAAAAACAGTGTATTTACCTTTGGCAAAATCTTGTAGTTCATAGATTTTTTGTCTTCAGACCTAAAATGAAATTAAAGTGACATTCATTAATTATCAATTATCATCCAGATGCTCCAAGCAAGAAAATTAATATTACAGTTTATCTAATCATTACAAGAAGTTCTTCACACAATTATTTTTTCTGACAATAACAGCAAGCTTTGAATGATGTGGGACACTACTTACTGTGAGATTGTGTTTGTATCTAAATCTACACATGTCACATCTGGAGGTGGGTCATACAGGTCAAAATACCTGGAGTCCACACCTAAAAAGAAAGTAATGATCAAAGGTTATACACAAAATCCTGGCATCTTTTGTAATCAATTAAGTTCATTCTCGAGGAGGTAGCAAAAAAAAAATCTATGCCCATCTGTTTTATCTTTTACACTGAAAAACGTGTGCACTATTTGTGTGAGAGAGAGAGAGCATGCACGTACACGTGCATGTGCTATGAGCAGAACCTACCGACTATGAAAGGAGTGGGGGCACTGAGCACTTCTGAGAAGCCCAAAGGACATAATGGAATGTATGGACATTGCCACTGGAAGGGGAAGATCAACTGAAAGAAAATAAATTCAATGAATTATTGGTCAAAATATTTTGAGCCTACATTCAGATAATAGGAGCAAAAATGAATATCTTATATCTTCTATATTCTCACCAATATCTGACTACAGACCAATCAAGTTTTTTTTCTTGATTTGTTTTCTTCATTCTTTAATTAGGGCAGGGGAAACTCGGGTCATAGACTAAAGACTAATCACATACTAATGATTCTGTCTCTTTCTGTGATCCGCATGAAAAACAGCCCATTAAAATTTATAACTGGAAAGAACAGTTCATCAGTTTTACCGTCACCACAGCTTCAGCCACACTGGTGAGAACTGCAGGCCTGAGAGAGTGAATCACTATCTTATGTTCCAGCAATGAGAACAGGAGAACGTTCATGCAGTTGTCAGGTCCAAGGTTTTTGAGAAGGGTAGAAAAAGAAGCACCACTGAAATATTTCAAAAGACAAAGTGAAAATTAACATTCTGACTCTTTAAAAATCTTCAGACTGATTAAGTAAAAAAAAAAAGTTATTTGTCACTTCCCCATGATGAAATTTTGCTTGGTTTTGTAAATCTTTTACACTAATACTAGAAAAAAATTACATTAAGATAATCAAATTGTGAAAAAAGTTTTCCTATTATTCAAACAAGTGTCAAATCCCCTACCTTTGACGCAAAGGTGTATCCTCAGGTTGTGATAACGATATCAAATCACTGCCCAACTGAAATACAAAAGGAAAGTTAAATATGAGCAATTTTTCATTATCTTTAAATATATTATATCCAGCTGAATAAAAGGGAAACCTCTTTCAAATGACTGATTACACATATGTGCTCTGTCATATCATGAGCTAGAGATTAGTCAGGATGCTTTTGTCAAAGTTAATAACAAATGAAATATTGTCTTACCTGCAGTAGAATTCTAGGCCTTGAGGGAGAGGGGAATGGTACATCCCACATAAAATGGGAAATATACCTAGAAATGAAATACAAGTCAAATTTTAGCAAGTGTCAATAACACTATGAGAAAACAAGGCAGCAAAGCTGTCAAATGTACAGACAAAGAACAGAAAATAAAGATGCAAATAAGTGAAAAATTAAATTTTCACAAAAAACTGTTAAATTGCCAGAAAAATTTACCAAACAGACTGTGTTGCCAATTGAAGCTGTATGTTAGACCCATGTTTCTTTCCTGTAAGTTTGAGAACAGTAAGTGACATGATTTCCCTTAAATGGTCATCATAGGAGCAGTGCCCAAAATAGGGGTTTCTTCAAATTTTGATGCAACATTACATAATGTTTAACAGCATAATGACAATCAAATGTTATTAATAAAATATTAGTAACATGGACATTCAGAAAATGTGACAAGCAAAAGTCTTCAAGATCATGGAACTTTAAAGTCACACCTTGAAAATGCCAATATGTGAAAAATTANTATTATGAATATTCATCAGTTCTGTAAGTTTCAAGTCAAAAGGTAAAATGGTTTTCCACTTATCGTGTTATCGGTGCTGCATATATGCTGAAAAAAGTGAAAAAACAGCATAAATTCCCTAAAAGTGACCCCATCATGCTGATTTTCGAACTTGACCTGCGTATTATGAATATTCATCAGTTCTGCAAGTTTCAAGTCAAAAGGTAAAATGCTTTTCCACTTATCGTGTTATCGGTAAAAGTGCACGGCGACGACGACGACAGACGCGGATGATGGCTATATGTACAGACACATCTGTGTCTGTACATAAAAAATAGCCAGCTTGTGCAGTTGAAAAGAAGGTGCACTTCCCTGACCAAATTATCAATCCGCCATCTGCTTGACAAACTTTGTGGACTGACACAGGCTAAAAATGTGATGTATGTTATCTGCAAAGATGTATAATTTCCAGTTAGCAACAATAACACACTAAGTATAATTTCCAGTTAGCAACAATAACACACTAACCTTTCTATTGGCACTGGACTCTCAATTCCATTCAACGTCATCTTGAAAAGCACTGTTAAAAACCTTTTGAAGGTATCAAAGAATGGCCAGTGAGACAAGAGGCAAATGGACTTGTTGGCGTGGACCAACATTTTGGGTTGACTATTATGCTCTTCTAATAAACCTAAATTTCTTCTCTGTTCCGATGTAAGTTTTTCCTCATTGTAGGTTTCGTAAAATGTGACAGCAGCACCATAGACCTGGAAAGAAAAGTTTTGTGAATAATCAGACAAAACGGTAGAAATTCGTCTGCAGTAAAGATAGATAGATTTGGAAAGGACTGATGAACTGAAACGATTGCAGGATGAACAAGTGGAAATTTGCACTTGGAACCAATAAAATTTAATAACACTGTGCACTTTAAAGTGCTAATTTACATCTCTGAATTGAAGATCTAATGGCTTCAATGTCACCCCTCAATGGATGTCCATTAAATTACGAAAGGATAAACTGCAATATCAGTTAAGGTTCGAAGAAATGTAATTTGGTGCTGGATATGCAAAATGAATAAATCTCCAACAAATTGTAACTGGGACAGTAATGGTAACAATCTTCCTCACCTTATCCCACCTATCTCCAGTGAGGACAAAGGTAGAGAACACAGGTTTGGGTCTGTGGGCCTTGGCTGGCCAACACTCTATCATAGCACCCATGGGCATACAAAACAGGGGTACAGACGCTGGGAGAGGGAATTCCTCAGAGTCAACTGCTGGGTATCTGTAAACTATACCTGAAAATAAAAGAAGCAGTGACAGCACTTCCACTTACTCTCCATCAACTGTGATTTTGAAGCTGCTATATACTATGCTTCCTTCAACATGTATCCATGTAAAAGGAATGTTAGAATCATGACAACAAGCAAACTTAGATTACATTCAGATTCACACATCGTACCAGCTAGATCGCTCCAAATCTGCCGGGGATTTTCCCTAAAGTGCATTCAGTGAAATCAACTTATTGTCTGACATGCTTCCTTGAGTTGCTAGGGGGTGATTAGTAAATTACATTGATTGCACTTAGGGAGAGTCTCCCGCAGAGTTGGATCGATCCAGCTACTAGGTTTATCTGAATGCTCCATAAGCGTATATGATTAAAAATAGGCAACCAGACACGCTTGAAAATAAAAACCAGGTAACATGACAGATAAACTGAAAACCATTATAGAAATAAAGAAAACTGATATCATTCAGTGAGAAACTTAATGAGAAAAGAGTAGTTGCTGGTGTGATAAACTCCTTTTCACGTGACATCCTCTCTAGATCAGGTTGTGAAATAGGAGCAGATCAGTTGTGAAAATGACTGTGATTACTCTGTGACGTGATGACAATCAGTGCAACGTTTCTGATCAATTATTTCCTTTTCAAAGATGAAGTGTCTTGGGTGATTTATGAACTGAATATGAGCCATAAAAACACATTTCATAATGCAACATTTATAATCTCAATTATCAATCTCAACTTCACCTCTCAAAAACATCTTCACAATGAAAAATATCACATGAATCATTATCTTTGTACTTTCAATGTTTCATTCACTTTCATATTCTATGACATGCATCCCTCTATTAAACATGTATTCAACTATGTAGGATATTTACGAATGGCATTTTCAAGTCATCCAATGAATATTAATCAGAGAGCTTGTTTTATTGGGATAAAAAAAACTAAGCCTTATATGCATTACAAGCTGATTTCATCTTTAAGGCATGGCCCATTTGTTTTATTCAACTTAAAACCTTAAAATATTAATCTCCTAGTGGTTCTTCTTACAACAAATGTATAATTGAAGCATTCCAGGCATGTCCAACTGATGGCAAGATTTCATGCCAAAACCAATTACTTTTAGAATGTTTTGCTGAGATATACTGCCCTGGTAATGTGTCCACTCCAGCATTCACTTCTTTTACTCTACATATTAATGCAGACTTGTTTACAAAATATGCCAGACAGGACACTCCACCCTTGCAGAGACTGCATACACCAATTAGGTATTTTAATATACCCCAAAGCATGACCATGACCTTATTCTGCAAAACAGTATTTTTTTTCATGGGGGCATCAACATATGAATCTGACTATCATTTCAATACATTCTTGGAGCTGAATTTAACATGGCGTATATATTTAACGAGGAGCAAGACACAAGCTATGTTGATTTATACAAATGGCAACAGCTGGTGTTGCACTGGCAGTCACTTGAGATTCCTTTGTCATTACATAACAGCCATAACTCACCAACTACTCATTTTCTACTGGAAGAATTTCCTTGGGCACAACTGATCCTATAATAATAATAATAATGTATGGGTTTGGCAGCAATAGATATCTTACCTGGCTTGTATGCTAGCACATTGGTTTTGGTCATGGACTTCTTATAACATAAATATACATCAGATCCCACCATTCCCTTATTGAGGGTCTTTGGGATTTGGCAGAAGGCATGAGGGGCCACCTCCCCCTGGAATTTCAAATTGGAAGAGAATAATATATTTGCCATTACCTATCAAGATAATGAATACCAAACAGTTTAATTTCAAGGAGGCATACATAAAATCAAGTCATCAAAGAAAAAATAAAAACAAAATTTAAATTGTTAAAGATTGAATAACAGACAAAACAATTATGGCTACACCAATGATAAGTCTGTTTAACTAAGAATTACGTTTCACCAGGGGAGACAGACAAAACATATCTATAAAATACTTCTCAATGAGAGACATGCTGGTTGACACTTATCACAAAAGCACACATTAACCTTCATTCAACTCTTGATACTATTCAGAAAACCAGTGAGAGTTGTTCAAGTGTCCTGACTTTAGAGCGACAATCTCAAAGCACACACAGCAGGTTACTACTAAATTGTGCAGAGCATCTATGAATGGATCTCTTAACTAAATGAGGTAAAAATACTTCCTCTATTGTGTAGTTACCTTGTTTGTGAGTATAATACAGACATCAGTGACTGCCAGGGTGTCACTGGGTGCGTTCTCCGAGGCTCGGCGATACGTGATGTAGGTACGACTACTGTTACTGTTGTTGACATTGGCAGGCCGTCCGTATGGTGTCAGGTGCATCACCTCACATCCAGGTAACACACGCTCTTTCCCCTCATACAAAACACTGAAATAATATTACAGTATACATTGACAAATGATTAAACATGTGCCCTTGCCTGATAACAATGTAAAAAATAATATACAAAGGCCAAATGTTTCTCGCCTAATTTTCACTTAAATAGCCATTATGTTAAAATTTCCAAAAAACAAACAGATGTTGTTGGGATGTAAATATTTAGAGACTTAAATGCATCATTATCCAGGAGTTACTACCTAATTCACTTAAAAACCATTTACAAAAATACATCGATAACTTCAGAAAGCATGGACAAAGGCAGTCCATTAGTGAATTAGAGATTAAGCCAAAATAAACTTTGATAACTCTCTGAGGCCAATTTTCATTCATGTCCAAAGGCAAGGTAAGGACATACAATGGAGCCTAGAGTGCAAATGAGCCATTTAAAAGAACTTTGATTTATTACACTTCAGTTCATCATTTGTTTATCTCCACCTCCCTCAGTCAAATCAGTGAGTGTCCTTGAGTTGAAAAAATTTTTTTTTAAGTTTCCTGAGCTGCCATTGTGCCAAGGATACAGAATGGCTTATATGTGATATATATCAGGTCACATGCTGGCCCTAAATATCTATTATCCAAAGTTATGTTTGGAGCAAACCATGAGTTGGTGAATCATAATGTCAAAATAACTGGTCCCATTTGTATCCGGTCTATGAGCACATAAAAAGCACTGATCGCTGTTATTCTATAAAAACAGATGTCACTGGATCATCATTATGTATAAAGGAAAAAAAAAACATCTGATCATCTGAATCATATAATTTCAAACAGTTTAACGTCTGTTATTACTGAATTTCCAAATTAACTTCAATTGTTGCACAAAATTTGCCAAAGATCATAAATATCAAGTAAATCATTGAGATGCAAACTGAAATGTTTTTAATGAAGTTTCAGCTTCATAATGGTTATCACACAACTAAATCTTCCTCAGAATCCAATTATAATATGTAAAGCTCTAAAACCCATGCTGACATGTACAACACAATCCATTAATCAAAAACAACAGACTGAGATATCTGCCTTGGAATTATCTAAATGAAATAATAGAGGCCAATTAATCTCAATAAAATGAACACATGCACCCATAAATTTTCTTTCATCTTTCTAAAGCAGGCTTATCAGAACAACATGTTATCTATACCAAGGTCTTCTTCTGATACAGAAGACGACACACTGTCATTTGCTCCACATATGCCATAACACTCACCCAATGTCCGTGATTGGAGGTTTATCTCGTCCTCGCTGTATGCAAATATAAACTTCAGGACTGCGCAAACTCCCATGATTCAAATCTGCTGGAAATCCCGTAGGGGTTTTTTCAATACATGTAAATCCATCTGGACACTGTTCCCCAAGGCTTTTCACTATTACCGCTATGTCTGTTATGGGTTCAGGCTTGTGATTTGGCTTCAGAATGGCCTCATTTGAAAATTCGTCCAGTGGCAAGATTTGATCGGTCAGTCCTGCTACCACAAAGTAGTCTGCCACTCGCTTCTCATCCATGAAGACCAATTACCTTGTCAGCTGAAAAGATAGGAAATTAAAATGAACATATTATTGATCAACTACAGGCAACACAATTTGTAGGAAATGTAAAGTAGGATGATGTATTAATACGTGTTGCTTAAATCTCCAGTATGAAATGGAGAACATATGAAATTCAAGGAAAACATCTGTGTCATGTTACAAAATATCAAATCATTACACCATGCATTAATCTACACATGTTTTAAATATACTGTGAAATGTGGCTGCGCATACCCTTTCCAGGTAAAGGACACAAAGGAAATTAGATGACTACTTATTAGATTTCACAACTTAATGATAAATCATCTCAATTAGATCTGTCAATATCCAAGGGACTTTTTTTTACATAAATTACACGCAAGTACGAGGACAAATTCAGGCACAATCAATGCACGCAAGTCATTACCATGAATGTAAAAAAAAAAAAAAAAAAAAAACTACTGAAACCCAAGTCAATACAAACATATATCAGCTCAAAACTGTTCTAGAAGCTTTTAAAACAATTATGACCTACATATAACTAGCAATAATACCTCGTACCACCTACACCAGATACCTGTAACAGGATTCCATCGTGTGCAATATTCTATCATAACAGTCATTAAGCACTGTCTGGGCATGTGGGATAACACTTGACAATCTACTTGTCCTGTAGAGTAGGCTAATGAAATTACTGCCTAATAACAAAGTACTTACTCAATTTACTTACATGGCTTCTGAAACCTCATTAAAACAAGATGCTCCTTATTGCAATTTATCCTCAACTGTAAATGTGTTGCTGTACTTCTCAAGATTGACAAATATTCCCAAACATTTTGCTGATGGAATTTTGTTTACTTTTATCTATTAATGTATAAAAACAGATACTAGACTCAACTTCCTTCTTGCCACAGTACTCTTAATCATTATAACATAAGTCTAAATTGTATCAATACATACCAGCATTGTTTTTTCATGTAAAATGTGAGATAATATACCAACTCATCTGGCTCTAAAACCTACTTGCTGTGCACTTACCTTTTGTATAATCAACTTAGTTTCATTGGTGAGATTCTAACACAGGAGAAAAGGAAAGAAACCAAATGCAAAGCCATCCTCTTGAATTAAAAAAAAATCCACCAGCCAATGAGCTACGTTTAAAAACCATAACATGTATGATGATATGAGAAATAGGGACATTACCTGTCTATCCATTTACCACAGTTTCTGTATATTAATAATGTACAAGAGAGATGTGTGAACCTGTGGAAAATCAATAGGAAGTGCATTCCTTGGTCTTTCTCCAGATCCTTGTCTGCACTGCCTGCTGCTTGGCATACTACAGCAGAACCATTACAAGCACACTAAAAGACAGAAATACACCCAGCGGGGGGAAGGTCAGACCAGGAATGAGGGTTAAGAAGATATATACTATGTAGTCCCTCTCTCTTTTTTCCAAAGGCCACCTTCTGAGTTATGGCACATTCACCAGAGGTTGCTTTGATACTGCATATTATAAGCACTGTACTTACTGAGGCATCTTGATGTGGAGTATTTATAATTGGCGCAGGACAGAAGTTACATTACTTTTCTTGCCCGTCCATGTATTTTCTCAGACTCACATACCAAGTAATATGACAGAGAGCCTGACAGTTCAAGTTTGTCAGATTATAGGTTTTTCAATTATCGTGCAGAAGAAAGAAAAAACACTTTCCCAGCAGAAGCAAATATCAACTCTCACAATGAAAAGTAGACACTTTCTATCAAAAGAAAAACCATATTATCAATTCACACTATAAGGGTGAACTATGGGTCAACTATTGTATTCTTTAAGACAAGTTTACATCCCACTTATGGCACTGTCCAAGCAAAGTAGGTGATTGGAATTTCTCAGACATGAGCCTAGGACCCCATTCCCATAGATTTTAGATCGATCTATCCCTGTGGGGAGTCTCACTAGATTACTGTCAGCTTAGCCGGCTTAAGTGTCTGTCCTGCCTACTAAAAGCTGTAAGGGGGTAATTAACTATGGTGCGCGCTCGGCTGACTGCAATTTAGCGTGAACCCCCAGGGAGTTAGGTCGATCTAAATCTAAATCTCTGGATCGATCTAAATGTCTGGGAATGCACCCTAGGTTTTAAAAAAAAAACTAAACATTTATCAAAACCCCAGACAAGACTTATCTCAGGAACCATCAGAATTAAATTAAAAAACGAGGAATTCTGTAAGGAATTCTGCGTTTCTGCGGAAAAAGCTCAAGTCTTATTTCTAAACATCTTTACCACTGACACTGCACTGGACTTCATTCAATTTTGAGTAAAATGTAGGCAAGACGGATTTGCTCAGCATCCAATATGGTTAGAAAGAGAAATGACAAACACTGCAAATGCGCCTTTAGAATTAATCTGCAACCTATTCTGCCACCTCTTCACTTTCCAATTAATGTTATATTCCTTGTAGACCTGTATAAACCCTAATCATTACAGTATCATGTACTAGTGTGTCCATAGTGAGAAGGTCGACTTCCCTTCATAAACACTGGCTGATGGAATTGACAAGACATGCAGTAGCCACTGAGTGGAACATTGTGTATCTAAAGCCATCATATTGAATATAGAGGCTTTGTATACTAATTACTAGGCATATGAATGTATTTGAAAAATCTTGCATTGCACTCCACTCCCAAAAGAAGTTGACCAATTTTTGACAGGGCAGGGTATGAAAAAACTTATCACATTATCTCCACATGCTGTCTTCTCACTGCACCTCAAACTTGTTATTGTCTGTGGTATTTACGTAATTCTTTGTTTTTGAACTATGATAAAGCAATAAACCAGTGCTTTTATTGCGAAGCCATTCCGAAAGAGAATATATTGACAACTGCAATGCCCTCTGTGGACTGTACCAATCAGTAACAAATTCATAATCAGCCAACCTTTCAAAGGACAATACAACTCAATTGAAAGAAGTTTATTTTTTGGTTTTAATGGTCTTAAAATCATCTGCTGTAGCTTGACAGAAATGAATTTACAAAACTGAAATATTTCTTGCACTTCTCTTCTCATTTCTAGTTTAAGAAAACATGTCTAATTTACTAATAACTATCAGTTTGAACAAAAGGATAAAATATCTTACTACCAGTTACCATTAAAAAATATTAATATATCATCAAAATGTACAAACAAAAATACCTACAAACAATTAATCCACTACAGTAGTGTTTTGTGAACTGAATCCATCAACTTACATCTGATTAACATATACATCATTATCTGCAGCTATCCAATTACCGAGACAGGTTCTGAACTAAAGCTGTTTTGGTCTAAATGTCAAGAAATAATGGCTTGACTGCAATACCTCCAATTAATCAGTAAGATCAACAAAAGAAAGTGTGAAATAATTGCAATGGGGGTGGGGGTGGGGGTGGGGGGGTGGGGGAGAGAATATGCTACCATACCCATTTTTTCTAATTAAAAGTAAAACCCTTAACAATTTTTGTTCATGCAATGTAAATATACTCAATGGTCTATGCATTTAACAATATTCCATGAAGGTGAACCAAGGACTATCCCAGCTACCAGCAGTGACTCATACCCGCATCATTTACTATATATCTAGAACTTGATAACCCACAACCTTATTCTGAATTGACTATGTAAATTCTGTGTCAACATTTCATATATAAATTGTATGCATTTGTCACTTAAATGACAAAAGGTTCACCTGAAAACCCTTAAATCTTATACAGAACACACAACTTAAAAATTACGGTCAAAACTTTTTTTCACCAAAACAGAAACCAGTTTATACCATGGGATATTTTTTAACTTTCATTGTAAAGGATGGATGTTCAACTGGAAGCATAGCAATTTTAAACTTGTAGGGGTCTCCAATACCTACATGGCTTTGGATATCTGCACAACACCTCAAACAAATCGGACATATACTATAGTTGCTGACACATAGCCCAAATGTCCAACTATGCTCTGCAGAAACAATGACTGTTTTCCGAGTTCCCAATGTACAAAAAAAAATCAGAGGAAAATTCTAGCATAAGACAGGGGATATCCCCAGAACAGCTCCGCTTCTGACAAAAAAAAAAAAAAAAAAAAAAAAAGGTCCAAAAACAGGCTACAAGCAACATTAACACCAGGTGCTATTGCGCTGTAACTGAGACAACACATTTATACCTTCTTAGTATACACTTGTATGTGAATAAGTTGCAACAAAATAGGAGGGCTAAGAGGTGAATTAGCAGATAAATAATTCATAATTATATTTCCGTTGGTGTTTTAACTTTTTTCTCAGGCTGAAACTGAAGTCCCCCAGAGCATGAAACTCAACTGTGCTGAAAAAGACTTCAATGGAATTCAACCATGCCGAAAAAAAATCAGCTACTTACCTGAGTAAACTGACAGCCTCTTACGGCCATCTACATTGCACAAACTGCACATCCAAACAGGGGATATAAGGACTTGAGGACCGACAATCCTAAATGTAATCACATGCTACAAGCTATCAGTAGGAGGCTTTTCCCAGAGAACCCTCCAGCCGTCATTTGGACAGCTGGACTGCTTATGAATTTTTTGAAAAATGATATATGGACTCCCTGAAATTTTGTAGGAAATTTGAGGTGATAATTTTAGATGAAATGTACCCCCAATCCTGGGAAAAGCCCTGGTAGGAGCCCATGTTAGAGTCAGACTTTCATTTTGTACTTACCTGCATTTTTATCACCATAGGATTAAAACTTTCTTACTAAAATAGAGAATGAAAAGCTTATGCTATGCTCAGACTGTTAGTGGCTTGTGGATTAGTGCTCTAACCAAAGATTAGCACCTATAAAACCAGCTGCAGGTAGCAGACTAAAGACCCAACCCCCTCCCACATGTAATGAATACACCAAAGACCACAATGGAGAGATGAGAAACTAATGTGGACCTTCGGGGATCAAATTCAACAGCCCTGTAGAATTCTCCCCTTTCATTATTGAAATACTACCGTTGCGAATTTCACCTGAGTAACTCACTGTGTCACAGCTATCTGTTACATCATAAAGAATGTGTCATAATATGTACCGAAGCCTGGGAAATCCTGTGGTTGCGGAAGACAGTCTCTTATCAAAAGCACTACTGGGACATTTGTCTGGGTATACCTTTGTACCTTAGCCTATCCTCTTATTTTCACTAGACATGAATCATTCTAAAGAACACCTACAGATGAAGTATTTCAGGCATATATTGTTAATGTCCTGAGGAAGGTTATATTTACAATCCTGTTCCTTTTTCTTCTCCCCTGATTAAAACACATTAAAATATTCCACCTATCCTAATACCCTCGTGATCACTTATAATGAGAAAATGCATGGTAATTATAACTTCATCAAGAAAATGTATATAAAATATACTTTCAGATAAACATCTCAAAGAGGATTAAGTCTACATCATGTAGATTTTATTATCAGAAATTATATATAGAATCTCCAGTATATCGTTAATGAATTCTCATGGACATCCATATTCAGCAGCTGCCAGACAGACCTCACTTAGCACCGCACATGTTTGAATTAACAGAACAATTGCTTGAACAAATAACATAGCTCGGCATGGCAAAATAGCCAATACCAGACTGTTTGTCAAGGGCAATCACTCATGATCACATCAAATTAACACCCAGATTATCATATAAAACTTTCACTTCCATCACAGACATAATAATATGAATTAGAGGATTTATCTGACATGACTCTCTGGCTCTTTATTATTCCTAGGACCTTTTATAAGTCACACTATTGTATTCTTAATCAATACATGATCAATACAAGTATTCCGAAGTGAATGCTGCTTCTGGATGCTGAAAGGAACACAGCACAGAGGACAAAGGGAAACTTATTCCTGGTTACCAGATGGTACAGTCACACAGAGAAAAAGTTTGTCACCATGCAAATCAATATCATGCCAGATTTACAAATTAACCAGATTTCACTGCCCCAACTTATCAAGCACAAGATGTCTCGGTGTTAGATTTATTTAATCAATAAAAGCACTGTCACTTAAAAACACACTTGATGTCCAAATGACTGTTTTACCATGGTGAAATATAAGATATAAATATCATTTTATTTCATTATAACTTACAAATTTCATATTGACATCACTGAGTTTGTAGTCTACTGTATTTATTTTAGGTATATAAATTAATACGTGGTTACCTAGCTAAGAAGTCATCTGAGTTTTAGAAAGTAACTGATTACAATCACAGAAAGAGAAATTTGACCTATACAAGAAACAGGAATGTCAAGTCTGACATTGGTCACTGACAATTATCATCTTCAGTCATTCACAGACAACAAACTAAGCCTGTATACTCTGTAAATAACATCTTCAGCCAATTTATGGGTCGGATGGTGCTGAACATATCTTGTGTTCAAAGTGTCTTAGGTATGTCGATCTATTTACTAGTTAGTATTAAAATATCACATTTATGCTAATATGAGTAAGCAATATTGAAATACTTCCGAACACAGTACCCACCACACATTTTCACTCACCTCAACATAAATATCGCTATAGGCACTTCTACAACTTACGGATCCCAATATAATATAACTGAGAATATCGAAATCTTTCTTCGCGGGTCTATATTATAGCCAGGGCTTATCGAATTGGCTTCTGTGTCGTGAAGAATCCACTTTTACACGCCATTGCCAGTACCATCAGAATACACCCACGACATGCAAACGTAGCAATAGTTGCTGCTGGATGTCGTAGATGGAACAAGACAGCATGTCAGTGTCCCAGTGGCTTGTCCCAGTGTTGTTGTTAACATGGGAAAGACATCGTGTACTTACCAAATATACCTTTATGCACTTTTGAAAATAAACTTCAAGTTCTTCTTGGTAAAATCATATCCATAGCTAAACCGAGTGCAAGCTTGTTACCGACAAAGTGTTTATTTGCACGCTGCGATTTGCAGCTGCCTCCCACCTAAATACGCCATATTGAAATTAGCTGAGCGTATGAATTTTACTAAAGCCCCAAGCAGTGCAGTGCATTGATGACTCAACATCATGTATTTATCATAAACGTGAAAAGATATTTGAAAATAGTTTATCAGTTACAGAGCATAAAATAATGTATTTTAACTCATTCAGTAAAACAATATCACATATGGCATCATCTGTTATATGCTGTGGTGTTCTTCATCGTGCGGACTATTTATCTGCGCAATAATAAAGCACCTGCTGGCGGTTCACTGCACAGGTGAAGCGGGTCATTTGAATGTATTTTTCTTCCATCAGAAATTAAAAGGAAGGGAATTCACTGATGGTTTGTAGGAAAAAATTCACCGCCTTCTTCGTTTTCTTCACAGTGATTGATCAAGCACACATGTTAAAACAGTTATAAAAGTATAACTTATCTTCCTTGTGTTACACAGGGTGTATACAGTACCAAATGGGCTAATTCCCAATAAAACTATCGTTTTACATAGATCGATCCAACTCCATGGGTGCACTCACTGAATGTAATCAGATTAACACGCCTCCTATTGTTCCCAACATATAAGTCACACCACATACTCACTTTTCTTCTCAACACCAAGAAATGCGTTATTCTGATCAATTCAGCAAGTGCCCGCATAGTTAGATCGATCTATGTAGAACGATAGTGCCATTGGGAGTGAGCCCACACATTCTTTGAAGTTACATGTACGCAGTCAAATCAAATTGGAATAACCGTTTGAAAAAAATCTTTTCATTTTTTTAAAAAGAAATAATTAATCTCAAATTATGTGATTAATGCATTTTGCTACATGAAACGTTATTTAGAAAATTTTTGATTGTAAATCAGGTGAAAAAAAATTGTGAAACATGAATAGGCCATATTTCATTTAAGAAAGTTGATAACTTTTGGATATTGGTAGCAAGATCACAAATATAAAGCAGTATTGAAACATCGTTTCCTCACTCGCATACATTTTGCATACTGCCACTAGTAGCGCCCCCTTTCTTTATGGCAAGCAGTAAGCAATAGTGTTGAGAAATTCTTTCTCTTTACTCCACTGATGCATATTACATGTACACAGTATGGACAAGGGTAACTGTTTTTTTCCTTTTTTTTAAGTATTTCTGTATTTCTTTAAGAAGTCTTTTCACAAAATGTGTACATTTATGTCATAACACTTATATCATTTCTTTTTTGTATTCAGTGGTTTATTTCTGTTTTGTGAAAATTGATTTATAACCATTATCATTAAGTTATGATCTGTTATTATAATAAACCAATTTTTCACATCTACAACATTCTGTAGCTTTCACAAGATGAAATGTATAATGATAAATATGAATAACTCTGATACTGGAACTAACATGAACAACATGGCACATGACGTTGCAGTCTGAACCTGAGACCTTTCACTTGGTAAGTAACCTGGATGCAGGGGCAGATTTAGGCCGTCTTCTGGAAGAGCCGGGAAGACGGTCAGATTTTCAAGTTTACATTGCTTACATCTGTTTTTCCTGTTGGAAGACGGTCAAAATTGGAGGATGAATCAACAAAGATAATTTGGAAGACTGTCAATAAATAGCTCTGGATCCGCCCCTGTGGATGGACTGGTCACCCGAGACTTTATTTCTCTCCAACATAATATTTGAGAAAATACCTTATGACAAACATGTTCACTCCATCAATGTGGAAAATTCTTGCTGTTTTTTTTTTTTTCTTCAGTCCAGGATGTTTTGAGCTTAGCACAATCGATAAATGATGTCACTCTGTAAGCATTTGCTCTTCCAAACAGTAACATATCACCTGAGTTAGTAACTAGAACATGTGTCAGTGACAAATATCTGTATGTATGTGTTTTTTGAAAATTTTGTCTGTTAGTTTTTAATTTTTCCAGATATTTTCATAAATATGATGCCCAGCCAATGTACATTTGACATAGTTGCTTTTCACTGGTTGCCTCCTGAAACAAAAATTTACAAAATTAACAAATGAAAGTCAAATAAAAAATTTAGATGTTCAAAAAAGATTTTGTTTATAAATAAAAATTTTCATAAAAAAAAAAAAAACATGCATTTACAATATTTTTATCAAATGATATTCAATGAAACACTTAACTCTTGACTGTGTAAGGAAAGTGAATAAATGCAATGTGGCGAACTAAAAATTTCACAAGCACTTGAAAAATTGTGCTTAAAAGAAAGGAAGTTGGAACTCGGTAGTTGAAAATCAAAAATCATGTTTGCCATTCAATTACCTGAATAAGGTAGTTAACATGACCTTCTATTGAAAGCGGCAAACCTCTCTTATTTTTCAAAATTCCCTTCAGTCTGGCTTCAATATTTTGAACGTCAGCTGTGGCCTAAAGTAAATAAAAACTTCATAGTGAGTAACAATGAATTTTAAGGTAATTTTTCATGCATGATTAAAATAATTCTTTTACAAAATCCCACTCCTTCACTGATTTTTTTTACCTCTTTAACAGCTATTCAGTTTTAAGATACAAACTCATTATCACCTTTTCATTGGCTATTTCTCCACTTTCTAAAGGGTTGGCTCTTCCTTTGGCAGGCTTTCTCCATTCCACCAGAGGATCATATATAAATGTTTTCAGAACACTGAAAACCGAAGAAAGTTGCTGTTATCTAATGTGTTCAATACTTTACAAAAACTGAACATTGGGTATAAAAAGGACGCCTTAGTTAAAAGCACATCTGACATAGGTTTTTCAATCTGTCATGTGAAATAAAAGTAAACTGTTACTAAAGATAATAAATGTGGTCAATATGTATTCAGCATCAAGCACTTTGAAAGAAACATGCCTCTTATGTAGAAAACATGTTTAGTCTATTTAGAAACAATTCACTTTTAATCATAAACAAACTTGTCTGAAAAATTAAAAATCAACTAAACATTAAACTGAGCATCAAATAAACTTTTTCCTAAAATAATTTAGAATGCACTGACCACATCAATGGATCCATCTGGTCTTTCATAACTCTAAGAGTCACCTCACAAGCACGCCTGAAGATTCCCTCAAACCCCATTGGACCCTTGGATGAAAAAAAATGAAAATATTTAAAATGTTTCAAAATCATGACCAAGAGGTTAGAGCATTGTAGGCAATTCTGCTGGTTATCCTCTTGTAAAGAAACCAAAGCAATTCACATCAACTGACGGTGAAACCAAATTCTTTCATTTGAGTCACTTTTTTAATAATGATTATAAGGAGATCAAAAAGACAGAGAATTAAGAGAATATTACTGGATGGACAAGTTATACCACTTACCATGGCATCTACCATATTATGAGTAAGTCTAAATGGAACTACTTCTGGACACTCAAAGCTTTCACCCTGAAGATGAAAAATAATGGAAAATTATCAATACTTCATCAAATACATTTTTTTATCTGAACAGTGAAGCAAATAATTTAATGTCATTCTTGAAAAAATTTTAAAAAAGAACCCATTCACTGACAGCTAATCCATTGAACAGTTGGCATTCTTCACACTTAACAGTTTGCATATTTGGATTGATCAAACCAGAGATTAGACTGTAATTTTGTGAAAAAGTTTCTTTGCTCCCAAAAGTCGAAAAAATCTCATCCCAGGCAAACCTTAACACCTAGCCCCAGTAAGTTAATGATATAGCTTTAAAACAATAGTTACAAACCTTATTAAAAAGACAGTTGAAGTCCACATGTACAGTGTCTCCGTTGGTAGAGTCAAAGAGGATATTCTCTCCATGTCTGTCTCCCAGTCCAAGGATGTACCCCACCATGCTTATCACTGCAGTAGTTCTGGCATACGCCAGGCGGGCCATGTGCCTGAAGTGGCAAATGGAACATTTATCTCTTTTACATTGAATTCTGCCATTTGTATAAAAGCATGCATGAGTGGAGGTAAAATATCAGGAATTATCTGAGTTTAAGTGTGAAAAAATTTTTAAAATGTGTCAGAGTTTCTAATGGGGTAATAATATTCCATGGAAAGCAAGACAAACTTCTGAGATTATTATTATTTTTTGTTATGAAAAAATCTTAACTGTCAGCATGTTATAATCACTGTTAAGGAAGAAGGCAATGTTAACCATCTAGATTATATAATTACCAAGCTGTTGGATCAGGGAATGTCCTGAGAAACCATTCACTGAACACTGGAGGGTGCTTTGGAAGCAGTTTATTCTTGAAAACATCCATCTTCTGCCTGTGAATATTACATTGTCTATTAGGCAATGGGGCTATTTGGATTTTGTAAATACACTTTTACAACAAAATGGTTCTAAATGCTAAAGAGCTGAATACAAAGAAATTAGGATCAAATCCCATCTAAACATCAGCTAGTATTACTCCTCCTACCAAAAAATAAATAAAAATAAATAAATAATTTGTATCTCCAAGTTTATAAAATAATGAGAGAAGATAACTGAAAATACTGGAAGTGCCCACTGGATCCAGACAACACTCACTCAATGGGTGCACTCACTGGCACCATGCAGGCCTTCAGCTCCTTGCCTCCCATGTAGGTGCCTTTCTCCTTGTAGATCTTCAACAAGATGTTCCTCAGTCCATGTGTGTTAGGAACCCACTCCAGGATCCCACACTCCTCGTTAAGGGGAACAACAGCCTGCATGAAGTGTTCATCATTTTTTCATTAGAATGAAATGTGCTATTTATTGTTAAAGATATTAATTTTGTGTATTTTTTTTCAAAAATTGTGACATTTGAGCAAATTGCATCCACATGAAGTTATTTTTTAACACGATATACATTTAATGCTTTCTAATGATATAAAAAAACAAAACACTACTTACGTAAGTTCTAATATGCAGCTGCCTTTTCCTAGATTCTGGGTCCTTGCGCAGACATTTATTTATAATTCCATTAAATTCCATCAAGCGACAATCTTTGCGTAAATCATCCTGTAATCATTTAAAATAATCAACAATAATTTTTTAAACAAAAATCAAATTATCTTTAACATATAAAACAGTACAAGATATTACCAAAATACTTTTCTATTTTCTTTGTTCTCCAATTCTTGTTGTATACAATATAAAACAATTAAAAGACTAACAATATAACACTACCTTTGGTTTGCATAACATTGTGTACATTGCACCATCACTTCCTCTTATTGTAACCTTCTTGGGTTTCTGCAGAGAATTCAGAACTTCCACCTGAAATATCAACAAGTAGCCTATTCAATCAACTAAATTCTTAACAATCTGCAACCAATACATTTGCAGCAATCCCAGCCCCCAAAGACCTGTGTTGAAAATTAAGAACAATATATGTTCATGTTTATTCAAGTTATACTAGAGCATCAGTCAAGTTATATCTTGAATCATACACAATCTGACAAATATATACCCAGTAACTCAATTTACAGCTGAGTAGACTACCTTTTTTATTTTAGAAAATTCATCTTACTGAATCAAACTTCAACACTTGAAAGATGGATTCAAAAATAAAATCATGTAATGCAAGTAAGTCTTACCACATCTTCAAAGCCAGTGATATAAATCAGTTGACCGGGAAAAGGGTCATGATCTACATGTCTTCCTGGACTGGCAGGCAGAGTGGCAGTCATGGAGGATTGCAAGGGAAGGAGGATGTGGCTGAAGTTTCTGTAAAAAGTAATAGACTTTTGCATATATGGATTTTACTTTATCAAATACAACAAATATGAGAGTGCATTCTACATGTACATATGGCATTGCCAAATAGATTTACGTAACAAAAG
This sequence comes from Lingula anatina, assembly GCF_001039355.2. Next base: position 1,824,436 of record NW_019775413.1, on the reverse strand, counting down.
TAAACACAACAGCCTAGCACAAATAAGACACTCACATGTAAGATACTGAACCTGGAAGTCCTGTTTACAGACAAAAGAAAGCTTTATGTGCATATGATGGATAAAATAGCCAGTTCAAACAAGTATGCTATTATACATGTGAATTCTACTGTAAATGCTAAAAAATCAACAATTACTTGTCATCTAGAAGTCTTTTCAAAGAACGGAAGTCTTGAGTGATGCTAAGAGTAAGTGCACCAACATTTTTGTTGCTAAGGTCAATCAGCCTCTCAGACAACTTGGTGGCATCCTGAAACAAAACCACAGAGCAAAACTGCCACTTTTGTCTGTCTGGAAAACTAAGTTAACAAGATATAATTGACTTGAAGACAGTACCAATAAAAACTCACTTTTTACAAAAAGGAAATTTTTTGTAAAAGATTAATATTGTATAACTTTTTAAACTTGGTTCCTTTAACATTATTTAGCTGGTAGCATGTATTTTTTACATTAACAACTAGTTACAGTACCTGAATAAACTTGTTTAAAGACGGATTCAGTTCTCTGTAAAACAATGAATGATTCTTATAAATAAACATTGAAGTTCAATACTAATGATCTGAAGAGTGAAACATAGGTCTTTACACACTGCTTTAGTGCTTCAGAAATATGCTTTAAATAACAAAGGTTTTAATAATAAAAAACTCTTGACACTACAACATGTGCATATACAAGTATTATAGACATACTTTGCTCTGGCAAGGATGGACTGACATCGTCTGGCACGGACTTGATAGGAAGACTGAAAGTCAAAATCATAAATTGCTTTCAATATTCACCCTTTGAAGTCATCAACTTAATCATTTTGAAAATTAATTTATTCATTTATCTTTTGACTGTTTTAAAAAATTTAATGAATATTAAAGTCATTCTTGAAAAACTGCAAATTCAACATGGGATTGTCACTGTGCAGCTGTACTCAGTGATGTTTTACTATATCACAAGTAAACAACTATTAACTACCTTAGATAATCAGGAATATATAAAATATGTATATAATACCTTAGACACTGCCATCATCATCCACATGACCTGCTGGGGGAAGTGAACAACTAAGTGGGCCATCATTTCCTATGTATATAAGAAATAATATTCAAAAAGTGAATTTACAACTAATAATATGAAAACAAATGCTTAAATTGAAAAAAAAATTGAATTGTGTTGTTAAATTATCATGTTCTCATGCATTATATGATTTTCATCACTATTGTCTGTAATTTAAATGGCAATCCTTGAGAAGATGAAATATTTAGGTATCTAAATTGTTTAAGTTCAACATAAAAAGAATATAAATTGTGGTTTTTGCATCTGTCTGAGTGTGAATAAAATGTACAATAAGTCAAAAACAATTAAACAATACACTTCACAAAGTTTTCAAAATGTTATACCTGAAGTTCGGAGAAAACTCCGTCATTTCCATGGCATATTCTGGAGATGAGCTGTGGGAAGGCAGTCAACAGCTGGTAAGGAGCAAGCTTTTCTCTATAGAAACTTATGCTCTGAAAAATAAAATAGAGAAAACACCTTAAATAATTGTGCATATATCACAAGTACTTAACAGTGTGTCTTGTCATAAACCTTTTTTGCTTCAAAGTATGCAAACAGAACAAAACCATGTCTTGCTAAATGGAAACAACCAATGAATTCTCATCAATGTTATAACAGCTTGGACTTATCAGAATATCAGAAAAGAACTGTGCCACGCCTCAATGTCATAACAAATTCTGCATTAAAATATCAAAAACTTGCATTTGCTGATAATAAAGTCATACCTTGTTTAAGTTCTGTAAATTATTTCTACAATACACCAGGGCAGGTGGTGGGTTTGTGTTGGCAGCAGTTCCTCCACGTCTGTCCAGCAGTCTCTGGAAGTGCTTCTCCTGCTCCATGACAGAGGTACCATGATCTAACCACAGACTCAGCATTCTTGGCATAGACTGATAGATATACTGGCTGCCATACAAGAGGGAGTTGCCAAAATTCTTTATCACATGGCCTATGAATTGGCTAAAATAGAAACATAACCCATGGTAATGAACATGAATGAAGACGGAGCACATTGTCTTGCTAACAGATGTTAAAATTTACAAGTCTTACAATTTGACAATTTTTCAAACTTGTGCGAATAACAACAAGCTGAATTGTAAACTAGAGGATCAGAGAGGCGATACCACCTCTGGATATTGTACCACCAGCTGGAGTAAGCGCATTCGTGCAAAGTTCAATTCATGATGAAAAGTAGGTCAAAGGTCAATTTTAAGGTCACAGTTAGATTGCCAGTATATGACTTCCTATTCAAGTTCAATAGTAACTATGGACCTATCTCTGCCAGTTTTGGAGATAAAAGGGAACAAAAACTTGCAAAGTTCTGTTCATGGTGAAAAGTAGGTTAAAGGTCAATTTCAAGGTCACAGTTAAATTGCCAGTATGTGACTTCCTGTTCAACTTTAATAGTAACTATGGACCTATCTCTGCCAGTTTTGGAGATATAAGGGACTAAATGTAATAATTTTGTAGTTACAATTATGTGCCATAGATTTCCTACAGAAAAAATTTATTAAAATGAAGAAAAGGTCATTTTGGTTGAAATTCTTGAAATGGGAGGTGCTCAGAAGTTCCAGATGTTCAAATTTCATGAAATAATGTTATTTTTGACCAGAAGTTGTCTGCCTGGCCAAGCCTTATGTTTTATTTTCCCCCGAGTTCAAAATTTATTATCCATTACCATACTGCACATTTTGCTTTCACCACCACAATGTACTTTTTGATACAGCATAACTCGAAAACTGTACAGAATACAAAAAAAAAAAAAAAAAAAAAAAAAGCAGACCACCTAGGTGAAAACCTAGTCAACTAAGTCTGACAGTTTTTTTTTTTTTTTGTGGAACTAGGGCCTGAGCTACATCCCCAAAACATTAATAGGCTTACTGTAAGGTTTAGTTTACTTTTGTTGTGATTGAGGAACCTGGTGTCGGGCTCATCTAATGCACTCATTTGCATAAATGACAACTTTTCATTCAGGGTGGCACCCCATGAGTTTTGCACTCCGTAGGAGGAACACATAGTACTCTTACTTTTGAATTCATTATTTCTACTTGAAATTTATAGTTTAAAGGAATGGCAGAAATGGTGAGTTTTAATACTGTTTATTGATTATTATTGATTATTGATGATTAGTTATTTATTATTGGTGATTATTGAAATGTATAAGTTTTTTTTGAAGAAGCAAATTTGAACACGTAAAAACCGTTAGTAAGTACATTGTTGTAATTTTCTTTTTCTTTTCTTCTTTTTTAGTTTTTACGTGTCTTGTGAATCCATGTGAATAAACCAAGATCCAGTGAAAAACACATGCCTTTTCTTTGACTTTTAATACACCTATATAGTCCTTGCGTGCTATACTTACATTTCTTCATTAAAATGTAAATATTTAATCATACTATCAAATGTTTAAATACGTCCACCAACTTTCTTCTTTAAACCTTCATACCATTTGTGATAATAATGCACACACATACAGTATGTGTATGCAATTCAAGAAGCCCCTGCTTACTGTTTACTATAAGCAGGCCTGTAGCAAGGGGGGGGGGGATTAAGGGGTTTGAAAGAACCCCCCTTTTTTCTGGGAAAAAGTTTTATCTAGGTACATGAAGGTTTCATGATAAATGTTCCACTTTTTAAAAAAAGAACTTTCCTTTTGTAACTGTGGCTATGGGCCTGATACGATATACATGAAACTACAGTACGTGATATGTAATGGTCTTTTGCCCAGTACTTCACTCTGACTTTATTCACATGAATTGCCCTTTTTGCATTTTTACTGATACAATGGATTCCAAAGGGCTCTTTATTTATATCATGTTTGCTCTAAAGTACAAGTACAAAAAAAAACTGAATGTTGTAAGTACTATATTAAATACTGTTTGTTCTGGCATACGGTATCGCCCACATTCATACCACTTACTATTGTGACTCTGAGATGGAAAAGCTTATCTGATAAATAACAATTTTCAGTCTATGCTAATATTGACAGTTCTTTAATGTGTGACAAGGGAACATGATCCAAGGTTATTAAATAGTAGACTAGGATTGGTGTTGTCTTGGGAGAAATTTAGGCATTTAACGCATGCGCAATTATGCTGAAAGACGCCTTCCGGTCTTGGTGAAAAGAGAAAAGGTTCAGACCTTTTAAACAGTAAGTTAATCATTTAAGTGTGAAGCATGACATTACGCTTGAATCAAGATTTCTTTGTTATTTGCTTCTCTGTCCAAAAAGGGGGCATAAAAATATTTATGTTGCAGTTTTAAAGACTATTATTACACTTTATATTTATCTCCTAACTCATTTGCAATCGCCTGCCATCTTAGTTAGATGATAAAGCACAATAGCACTTGTTGCACAACAGAAAACTAACCAAAGACAAATAAAACCTCATTCAGTTGTGTCTAGTTAAGAGTATAAATAACCTCAATCTTTTTGACATACAAGGTATGACCTACTTTGTCCCACAATAACACATGATCTGTTTGATAGAACTTCGTAACAAGAATGTGTATATACTATACAGTATCATACTGATTATTATCAGAATATTTTATGATCTTATATCCCTTGATTGCTCAGTTGACAGAACATTTCTGAAGTCTGCAAAACTGACATAAAACTATATAAGAAAATATTGTGAAGGGATCTGGAGACAAAACCTGACCAGTGAGGCAAAAACGGGAGGTCAAAATATTTTGGTACTGCTTTACTGACTTCACAAAACTTCACGCTTAATTTTAGTTCAACAGGGCAGATATCTTTAACACAGAAGAAATACATTTCTATTGTTGCTCATTGCAGAGACACCATGTTTGACCAACAAGAATATGAAGCTCAGCAGCCTGAGGCACTGAAAGAAAATCTTGCTAATGTAATACCAACTCAAGATACATCTGGTCAATTAAAACAACCAATGACAGAAACTGGAGATGGAAAGGTAAGAAATACTTCAAGAAGATAACACAAACCTCTGGGTGCAAGAATGAGAGGAGGTGGTGGTGACAGAATAACTAGACCTTCTTGAGTGGTAAAAACTATATTAGTTCAACAGATAATACGCTACATATAAGATGATAAGGTGTCGTCTTCTACTTTACCATTGTGGTTTCAACCATGTTAGCCAAAAGACCAAGCTGCTTACTTATATATCATGTATTTACTTCTTGATTCTAACTTGTATGAAAGCCAAAGATAATTAAGTCATGTAAGCTCAAAACTGGCATATCATCACCAGACATTAACATTTTTTTCCAAAATGATAATTATGGTATATATAAGAGGAAAAGAACTCCATAAGTAACTATAAGTTAACTGAATAACTTCAAGAAAAACTATCAGATCAAGCTAGTATTCAAACTTGACCTGTATTTGAGTAATATTGGAAGTTTGGAGACAATAGGTCAAGTGCTTTTCCAATTAATTTGTCATCTGATATGCTGAAAAAAGCTGAAAAAAGACTACCTTATAGATAAACGGGCTGATCAATCTGTTTTTCGAACTTGATCTGCAATTTATGAATATTCATATGCAGATAAGAGAAGACCTAAGTAACCAGCTATGTAACAGCAATAAAATTTTTTTTTTTAAATTTATTTGTTCTCATCTACCCAGACAGCTCATTTAAACTGTTTGATTCTACATAGCCTCATAATGAACATATTGACTTTACTAAAATTTAAACCCTTCATCATTTTTTATTTCAATAGACAACATCAAGTTTATGTCCCTCTGGCTTAAAATTGAGGACAGAAGACAAGCAGCAGGTTAAAGAACATGCCAATGAAGTAAAGTGAGTACCACTGGTTAAGTAAAGAAGTTTCAACCCATTTAGTGTGTCACATCAGAGAGTAAAAAAAAATCATTACCTGAAGAACCAGGAAATTTTTTCTGGACATTTTAGGCTTCGTTCACATGGAAAGTCTATTTTCTAAAAATCTATTTTCTATTCACGGTATCTTATGATCACGGTCTGTGCCCTGAATATCCCGTGGCATAATTACTGGCAGCGCGAGCCAGTTACTTATACAAAGCTGTAATTAATTCTCGAGATATTCAGGGCACAGACCGTGATCACAAGATATACCGCAAATAGAAAATAGATTTTTAGAAAATAGACTTTCCATGTGAACGAAGCCTTAGTGTTCACTGATATTTTCCCCAATAAATTACTTTAAACCATGACCATTATCAAATTTTTGACTAAGCTGATTCCATGACATTTGAATGGTTTTTTAAATGTTATATTTGATTATCTTTCACTGCTTCCAAATTCTCAAATTCTTGACATCAGCAATACTCTGTATTTGACAGGGACTTATGATCTAGATATCAGGATTGTAGTAAAATGATCATTTCTATATCATTTGCAATAGTTTTTTTCAAAATAGATAATATCCCAAATTATCTCCTTTATACAATAGTACCAATGAAGAAAAGAAGAAGCTTTGGAATGAAATTGATGAAAAAAAAGCAAAGGTATGTACATTAACAAATAACAGCATGAACTGTTGTGTACTTTAAGAGGAATTTTGCCATCATAAATTCAGAAATATTTTTATGCAAAATATATCTGTTGTTGCAACAATTTCTGCCACCACAGCTATTTAAAAAGTAAAATACTTAACAACAAAGGTGCTTTTTAAAATATGCAAAATGGGGCAACAGCAATATAATCTTTTCAACACGTTCTATTATCTTAGCAAATGTTGGTATTATCCAGCAACGATGAGAACGTAATTCTACCAAGTACAGGTGGATATATATGTGTAGGCCATCCTGAGTACAGGGACCAATATCATCATGCTTACACTTCTCCTGATCAGGTAAGAAGAATGAAATAGTAAACAATATAATAGCTATACAATATAAAAATTTGTAAATTAATTTTGCACCAACAAAAACTGGCAATATATTCCTACTTTAGTTCAAGCCCTGTTTCACAAATAAATTTAAATCCATGGTTATAGTGGGGCAGTTATCCACCATAATTGTTCATTTTTGTGATAGAAGCATGAAACTTGGCCAGACTGCTTAAAATGCTGCTGACAGTAGTAATTTTGGATATAGAACCTGCACCTACTGACCCCATGGTACCCATTTTCCGATATGTTTGCCAGCAGCATATGTGCATGTGACAATTAAATTGGCAAATGTTTTCAGTATTGTACGTAGATATGTTTGATTGGAACAGAAATGTTTCTGTGATACTGAAACACCCTCAATTCAATAATACCAGGTCATTATGCAGTATGGTTGCCAATCTAAGATGGTGTGTGGCCTTGTGGCTTCTTCCTGAAACACAACTTAGTCATGCATGATCTTTGTAATGTTAATAACAAAGTGTTAAATCCAGATACCTGACTTGAAAGTAAAACTGAGGGTTACTTGGGCACTTTCTTTAATCTGTGCTTGCCATTATAACAGAGGGTAGCTGTCAATGAAGGTCTACATGGTTTGATGGCAAGTATAGATTTCAGAATAATTGGGATAACCACCATTTTGGTGGTAAAATGGAATTTATTACATTCTATATGTTATTCACAATGCATTTATTGTGGAATATGAAGAGTTGTTATCCCTTTGATATTAAGTAACGAAGTGATAAATCATTTCAGAATATGTCATATCAGTTCAAGGAAGATACAAGAGAAATGAGAAAAAAGAAAGTTGAAAGCTATGGACAAAATAAGCCTCTAAAAGAGCCAAAGCAAGTTACAGATAAAGATGGAGATAGTACATCTGATGAAAGTGCTACACCCTCAGTGAATTCGCCAGATTTCTCTCCCAAAGATAGAAATATATCCCCTATTACAAATGTAAAACAGGATAACACTCCTTCTTCAGCTGCTCTGACAAAAAAGACTACACCATCTCTAAAGAATAAAAGGAAGTATTCTGCTGCAAATCCAACAAAGGAAAACACTCCCCCCTTACAAACTCTGCTGGAGAAGACCAAGTCAGCTCCAGATGAAGAAAGTGAATCTTCTGCTATCAATTGTTGGTCAGAGCAAAGATCTGCTCTAGACAAAGATGAAGCATCAGAGGGTTTTAAGACCAAGCCCCCATCACCAGACATACTTCAAGAAGAAAAAATTTATTTTCATGACCCACATCCACCAGGTTACACCAAGTTTAATAACATTCTGATGAAAAAGAGCTCCATATTTTTTATCTTCAGTATCATTCTAGTATTTTTCCCTTTGGTTGCAAATGCTCCTGATGTACCACAACCAACAAATGTTAATATTCCAATGGCAGTTGATGGCATTGACATAAATTCACATGATGTTCATCCTGTTAACCCACAACTCCCAGTACAAGTTCAAGATAACGGTGAGGATATCCATCACCAGGCAGGTCAGCAACAAGCGGTAAATCTTACACAATACCATGATCTTCATCATGTTCACCTACAACTCCCAGTACAAGTTCAAGATAATGGTGAGGATATCCATCACCAGGCAGGTCAGCAACAAGCGGTAAATCTTACACAATACCATGATCTTCATCATGCTCACCTACAACTCCCAGTACAAGTTCAAGATAACGGTGAGGATATCCATCACCAGGCAGGTCAACAACAATAAGGGGTAGATCTAACATTATACAGTGCCGCCTGAAATTCCCCTTACCAAATGGCCACATGGTCTCCCAACCCTGCCCCGTATGGTCGAACAATAGAGGCCACATGATAATTACAGGGTAGGGGAATCCTCAAGTAATCCTTATCGGACACCCAAATTAGTCAGTTCAACGAACAGGCTCTGCCCCTTATTAATTGCCTCACTTAAGGTTTCTATTATAGCTGATGCAAAAAGATTGCTATAGACACGAGCAAACAATACCGGGTTATGTTATATCAACTGCAACAGAATACTAGAGTAAATGCACGTCAAATATGAGAACAAAACTCTGAAGAACAAATCGGGCTTAGTTTTAAAACATGTATAACAATTTTATTTGAGGTTCACTTGATAATAATAAGTCACGACACAAGCGTAGTTAAAATGGAAAATTTTAAATAGCTACTATATCAAATAAATATCAATGTCTCATTATCTTTATTACATGTGTTGCTAGTTTAGTAGCCTGATGAATGACCTTCTCTCTCATTCATGCTGGAATCACTTCTTTATGTAATTAATAAATTTATTACACTTTTATGCGGTAATATTTTCCCATGCCTCTCTAATGCCTTCAACAAGTTGTTCTCTCGTGGTAGGCTTAACACCCGTACGCAGGTGATGTTTGATTTCAGCCCATACGTTTTCAATAGGGTTAAGGTCGGGGCTTTCTGGAGGGGTGCGAAACCAATTATTACCATGTTGCTCAATAAAATTACCTGTACTCTCAAAGAGATGTATTTTTTGTTTTGATGCCACCAATTCATCATTCTTGGTCATCTCCTTGTCTATAACGTTCATGTGGCACCGGTGTCTTATCGGAATACCAAACCCTTCGTAGTATTTCTTCAACACATAGTAATGGCTTGTCGCGACATATAATGTAGTGATTATGCAATAACGGGCAAGAAAATATGCAAAGCTCAGTTCATGGTGAAAAAGTAGGTCAAAGGTCAATTTCAATATCATAGTATATGAATTTCTATTTAAGTTCAATAGTAACCATGGGCATTTCTTTGCCAATTTTGCAGATTTAAAGGCCGGAAAACATGCAAAACACAATTCATCATAAAAAGTAGGTCAAAGATCAATTTCAAGGTCACAGATTGCCAGTGTATTACTTCCTATTCAAGTTCAATTATACATTACTGTGCTGCACATTTTGCTTTCACCACCACAATGTACTTTTTGATACAGCATAACTGGAAAACCGTATGGAATACAAAAAAACGGAGACCACCTCCAGTGTTGGGCTTTTCATGCTCTACGAAATGCAAAAAAGAATGGGTCTCTAGCATTAACAGTTCCCGAATTAGAGACAGTTTTCAGTTTCGGTATCTTATGTCTGCTACTCCCGTGAAAATGCACCGATTGACCCCAAATTCATGGAGATGAAAGATATCCCGTGTAGTTTCTGAATATCAGCACAAATAATTTTTTTTCGTAAAAAAATTCTTTTTGAAAATTTTGGCCCGTTTGACCTTGAAATAAAGGTCAAAGGTCAAATCCAAGAGCATATTTGAAATCTCCACATGACTTCACGTCCACGTCTAAAGAAAATTTTCCCATAATTCCTTCCATAGGGTAGATAATTAGCATTTAATTTTGCCATTTTTGGACAAGGGTGCATTGCAGTGAGTGCCACACCTAGACCCCAGCACCGACAAAGCCCATATTTTACGTGGAACGAGTTGAGATTATAGGTGACCTAAATCCAACAGATGGGTACAGAGGCCCATACTGTCTAGGAGGAGAAGCGGTAATGGTGAGATGGCGGCGGAGCCAGAGGAGCAGGCGGAACATGCAGGTCGGGACTAAAACCATGTGTACCGCCAGCGTCTACGCTGGTAGTACAATAAACAAAGTTAAGAATGAAATGACTTTTTACCCAATTTTTTCAGGTTTGTCAGGGTCAGCCAATGTGGTCATCACTTTGTCGTAATATCTGGCCAGATAGAAATGACCATCCTCCCAGTCATTATACACATCAGTCACTTCTTTGTACAGCTTGAATATAGCATTGGTTTCCATGCTGGCAGTTTCTTCACTATAGCGGGCATACAGCAGCAATGCCTATCACAAGATAGATGTTACAGGTCATTTCAATTGTTTCTTGCTTCCTCAATCAACCATTAAGTACACTACAAGTAGTTCACTACTGATAAATAAGCACACACCAATCCACCTAAATACACATGCACAGGTTGCATGCTCACACACAAATAAAAATGCACACACAATAATATGTTATATGAAAATTGACAGCTTAACATCATTATAAATCCACCCTCTGCCTATTTATAAATAAGGTAATGTTAAAACACAAATGATAAGTGTCAAATGTAGAGTCTTAACCACTAACTTGTATCTTCTTATAATGTATGTTATATAACACTGTAAATATATATATATTTTTTCTTGTAGTAGTAAGAGACTTGAAATGTAAAACATTTTTGTGCTCAATAAGATCATTATCATTACATACATCCAGATGGTCACACACAAATAACACTTTCCACAATCAATCAACCATCTGGTTTATTTCTAAATCATAAAATTTTCAAATTTACAAACCATTTTTCTATTTGAAAAAATTAGGATTCAGTCTGCCACTCTTTGCATACAAACCCACTGGAAACTTATTTTCTCAATAAATCAAATCTACCTTTGCAAACTCTAGTCTCTCTGCTCTTGCTTCCTCTGAACCACCTTGCTTCAGCTTAGACTTATCAGAATAGAACTGTGCCACGCCTTTTTCCAAGCAACTTTGGGCTTGGTCATAGTCACCCTAGATAGATAACTCACAACAATATTATAACTTGCTTCTCCTATACAACAATTATGCTTTTGCTTAGAACCAAAATCATATTTTTCTTTCTTTTCCTTTTTTTCATATCATTGTGAAATACATGATGAAATCAAAGATCAGATACAATTATCTTTAATAGTAAGAGAGAAGATTGATCAAACTGAGAAGCTCTAACTACCTTATGCCATAACCATTTTGCTTTCTCCACACAAAACTCTGGCAGGTTGAAGGCGCTGGCATTCAGCAAAGTTCCGTATGCCGTCTGGAGATGACCAGCTCTGAAAATTTCAATTAAAAGGACGACACAAATGGAGTGATACTTGTATTTCAAACAGAAACTATGATTCCATTCAAATAAATGTGCAAGTGCTAATATGCTAAACTGTTTAAAATTCAGCAGATTCAAAAATGCAACTTTTAATTATATTAATGCAATCTTTTAAAGATTTCTCTTATTTTATAAAACACGATTCCATCTAGTATACAGTCCATTTTGATACACATACTTCCTGGCCACCTTGGCACTCCTTAGCCACAATCTTCCGATGTCTCTGTCTACATTCACGTCTTGCTCCTGGTTGACTAGACGTAAAATCACCCTTTGCAGAGTTAATAAAGGTTCCTGGACTCTAAAGGATGACTGGGAAAATAAGACAATGTCTATCATTTGGGGCATTTGTTTTCATTTAATGAATTACTTCAAATTGTTTGACATTTCTGTGTATTTCTGTGAGTAAAATGTAAATAAACCCAAATAACGTTTTTTTAAGATAATGCAATGAAAAAAGTCATAAATAAGGATAAGGACTTTTAAAACATGAATACAGAAAACCAACAATAAAACTTGACATTTGATGAAATGCAGTTTAACAATACTGACAACAATTATCATTTACAGCCACATGTGATCCCTCACAGACATTCAGTTGATCAGTCATAATTACAATAACTAGCTGCGTTCACTGCAGAATAAAAATCATGTTTCTTTTAACAAAAAGAAAAAGACCAAAACTTACTTGTGCCAGTTGCAGCCTGGAGTCCCAGTATGGGAGAAGTTTCTGGAAAGTAATGGGAGTAGTGCCATCTGTTGCTGTGTGTGGGAACTGTAATAGCGTCCTGGCACCCTGCTCTATTTCATTCAACATATGGAGCCTACAGAACAATTAAAAGTTGCACAATTTAATTTTAAAAAAATTGCTGTGTGCGCATGTGCATATGTGTGTGTGCATGAATGCTATTAGAGATAATGAAGAAACAAATAATTTAAACAATCACTTTCTTGTTCACATAAGCATGAGCTATTATATCATTTTTTCTTAATGCAAATCCTAGAAGTCTTACCTGACAATATATTCGTATCCTCTTTGATATGAGCCCTTCTCCATACTGGCAGCTGACAGAGGCCCCATCTGTGTGCTACGCAGGACACGAAGTTGATCTAAAAACTCACTCTCTTTCTGCAAAATATTGGAAATATAAGATGTTACGTGTCTGATAGTTTATCATATCAGCATATTTATCAATTAAAACATTACGATTCAATTACCCCAATGATTTACAGAATATTTTTGTATACTATTTGCAATTTAATCAATACACACCTCAATTTCACATTTTCTTTTACAAATCTGACAAACAAACAAACAAACAAACAAGTATAATGTGCAATAAAACTTAAGATATACTCAAAAAGCTCTCTGAATTTTCTTTCAATTGAGAGATTAGCAGCTGTGCTTACCTTATACTTGGCTGCCAACAAAACCTGCCCTAAGCCCACTCCCCAGCTCTGCTGTTTGTCCTCCTGAAAAAAAAATAAATAAAAACAAAACCAGTCACCAATGTCAACAACCCCGGTGTTAAATAGCTACAGGAATACATAATTGAGGAAAATGGGTTTTGGGAAAGATATCAGCCTAGGCAAACACTGAACGTGTTAACAGAGAGATAGATAATTCTGTATTCACATACCACATTAAGGAAAGTTTCCAGTTTGTCCCAACTGCCCAGCTTCCAGGAGGCCTCGGCTCTGTATGCATTGATACTGCTACTCCACTGAGGCCTGAAATAGAATTTATATATGGAAACTGGTAAAATACTCTACATGAAAAATGTATCACTGCCTTTAAAAAGTGCTTATTAGAGACAGAAGTTCATTAAAACATTCAATTCCTTTTTTTCTCAAACACAATAAAAAGTCTAGTAGGCAGAAATCTTTCAATTTATTATGCTACTTGGCTGATACAGACATTTTGAAAAAAAAAAGACATCTTTTAATAAGCAGTACTAACTTGCTATGCAGCACCCCATCTGCATGCACCAGAGCTGTGTTGAGCTGCCCAAGGTCCATCAAGGTTTTCATCAGGCCCTGATGATGGCTGACTTCATCTGGCTCCAACTGGATAGCTCTCTCGTAACAAGATGCTGCCTCTCGCAGCTGGCCTGTACAAGAGGAATTTTTTTTTGTGTGTGTGTGCATGCGTGAGTACGTGCATATCAATGAATACAACAAAAGGCCTACGATTTTGTTCTCAAGAAGCAAACACTTAGTGCATTCAATGATTTTTCAGTTTTAAGATTTTTATAAAAATTACAATAAATATGAAACATATTACTATTACTAGTATTAGAGTAAGTAATCTTTGTGTCCACACAAAATTTCTATTGCATGCAGAAGCAACATGACATTTATAAATCTTTTAGTTATAATGAAAATTCCTTCACAAATCAAAGCAATATTCTTACCTATGCTTTCATGAGCTAGTATTTGTTCTGTAAGAGTTGGGGGATCCTTTCTTATGGCAGTCACACCAGCCACACCATCAGGCTCATCCATGGCTACATACAGTTTCTGGAAGTGGAGCATGTTTTGAAAATTTTTGTACCAATAATGTGTATAAATAATGTACGTAGACATTTCGTTTCCATGTTAAATTTAAAAAATACAAATGACAGTGACATTAATCAATGTTTACAAGGTCACTTTCAGACCATATAATCACACAAAAATTATTGAAAATGCGAGTATTGCCTTTTTTTACAAAACTAAAAATTTCACCAATATACATACCTGTAAGAAATCTAAATGTTCATGCATTATCTGTTCAGATGGTTTGATGAATTGTTCAAGGTGCATGAGTGCCCTTGTGTAGGCCTTGCAGTTGTAGGAAGCCTCTGCCAGGGTGTCCTGTGGAATCTTATCCAGGAACAACTTGATACTGTGGTATTCTGGATCTCTAGCATAATCAGCTTCTGAAAGTAAAACATGAAACAATATGTTTTCATAATTTTGTTTCTTGTTTTTTCCTTCTCTTTTTTTTCAGTTTCTCAGGCAAAGGAGAAAACATACACTTGTATAATATTACACAAAAATTAAACAGCACTTAATGCTATGATTAAAACTATAACTATTCACTCCTACTCCTATTTCTTCTGAAATCTTAGTTTCCCAAGTAGTTCTCTAAAATATTAATGACAATAAAACAGCTGATATCTACTTTCAAAAACCAGCACCATACCTGATTTAGCCCTCTGACTTGAATGTGCTAAGTGCTGGAGCTTGTGTCTCTTCCATTTTGTCAGGTGATCCAGCACTGAGAAGACAGTCTGTGCACTCATGTGGCGGAAATCTGAGGCGCTACCCTGACGTGTGTCTGGCTTCTTCACATGGTCCAGCACAGAGAGCACTTCTTCGTATATCTGTTCAGATGAATGAATAAATCAATCAATAAGCAAAAATAATTATAAAGTAAGGTACACAGGTTACACACACAATCAAAAGCTAGACACATAGGAATTCTGTAAAGTCACACAATTCTCAGTTAATTTGAAAGATACAGCATCAGTTACAAAAAACTTCAGCAAGAAAACAGATGATCAAAGTGTCTTTATCATCATAATTATTTTGATAATTTTATTTTCAATATTGCTGTTACCCCACTATAAACCAGCATACCTCCTGATGCTGAGCAGCATCTCCATCTAGTAGCACCTGTACCACAATGTGTGGCAGCAGATACAGGGCACACTGGGTGTCATGCTTGAACACTGCACTGCAGGCTCGGAACACTTTGGAAGCTTTTGGTAGCTTTACCTGAAATCAACGTAGGTATATAAAAAGATCATACAATCTTTAAATATTTTTGTTCTTCTTGTTCTTTGATATTTTTGTTGTTTTTTACAATTCCACCGATTGGAAGGTTAACATCAAAGAGCTTCTGGAAACTTTGCTGAAGCTGATGGGAGAAACTGTTGACAGATTAAATCTTTCATTTCTCAGCATCTACCAAACAAATTTAGATCAGCAAAAATTGGCTTTAAACAAGATCTTACCTTTGAGACCAAACTTGTTGACCAAGTGCTCACCCACTCCTTGAAGTTGCTGCCTTTGCGACTTCCATAGATGGGATGTGGTAAATTTGACCAGCTGTTTGTCATATTGAGGACATATCTGAGGAGAAAGAATAATTAATGAAAAAATGTGGCATACAGTTGAGCAAGATATATAGTTGTTTAATAATGTCTATGTTTTCTTAAAATGTTAGACTATATGGACTAGAACATGAAAAATAAATTCCTCATCATTAAATTTCAATCAAATCAAGACAAAAGAAAGTGTTGTGTTCTAAACAGGCTAAAAAAGAATACAAAAAAAATTAGATATCAGTTCCCTTATTAAACTTCACTTATGCCTCTTACCTAGACTTAAGAAGTGGAGTGAGAATTTCTTTCACATGTTCTGAAAAACGCCTCCACAGTTTCACACCTGGTTGGTCTGGCTCTCCAGTGTCCTTGACCTCATACGCCTGGAGAACATCTTGGATAGCAAGGGAACAACAGTCCTATGGTAAGAGAAAAAAACGGGGGATGTCAAATATTTGCATTATTTTTTGTCTTTATAAATCAAATACTTCCCTTTTTTAATTCAATGAACTATTATACAATTAAATAAACATAAGATGGTCAAGTTCACATTTCTCCTTTTTCAAAAGTTTCCCATACCTGTGCAGTATCTTGTGCAGCCAAGAATGTCCTTGCCAACTCATTGATCAGGTCAAATGCAAAGTTCATCTCATTCACACTGGCGTGGAACTTGGCCAACTCTTCTTTAGGGTCATTGGTCTTAAATTCCAGTCTAAATAAAGACAAAAATCTCAAATTGAGGACAAAAATCTCAAATTCTCAACGGAAAACTGGTATCTATAATTATATTATGTAACTCATCTTTATCAGTCTGAGAAATCCAGAAGCAGACACTTTCAACCATAACCAAATCTTTTTAAAAACTGACCCTTAAGCACCTTGAAGGCATCATGTATAAACCAATTACTATTTAATTGTCAACAACAAAATATATTGGTAAATCATCAGTAATTTTTGACTGTTCCTCACCTTCCTGGGTCCACTGCTCCCAGCTCACCAAGGCATTCACCTACTACGTTCCTAGCAGATGAGTCAGACTCACGGCAGCTGTCAAGAAGCTTTTTGGCAAGTATAATATTGAGAATTAGAATCACCGCTGAGGCATAAAATATTCATTCTAGTATTATATAAGGAAAAATTAATTAAAACCATGTTGACTGCCTTAAACCTTATACAGAGGAGTAACGGATAAAGCATCAAACATTCACATAGAGAATAAGAGCAAAGGATTTTCCTTCCTATATTAAATACTCACCACTGCCACTAGCTGTGATATAACTGGATCCACGGTCTCATTTCCAAGAAGAAGCTCATGGAGAGCAGTCTGCAAACAAATAACAAGTCCACCTCACACTATGATGCTTGGATGATATTTTTCAATGATGATATTTTTCAAACAATTATCTTTCTCTTTTCCGTTCTATAAAGAAGCTTAAATTTTGTTTTATTAAATTAATGTTCCTATTATCACATTACCTGATTGCTGTGTAGTGTTTGTCTCAGTTTGGACAAAGCCAGCAGTCTGACATCCAGACACTCATGACTAACTCCCTTTAAAGCACGGGCTATTTGGGTGCGGACATCTTGGTTTCTAAAAAATGAAGAAATCACAAATACAATCAAATAGCAATTATATCAGAAAAATCTAGTATTTACAGACAATATACATTAAAAGATATAAAAGATATACTACATGTGGAGTGATCTTAATAAACATGTAAGCACTAGATACAAACTTTTGTAAATTATCCAAAATATCAATATAATGAATATAAACAATTTTACAAATCAGAACTACTATAAAAGCTTACTTTGCAGAACCTTCAGTGTATTTCTTCAGCACGGCGTTGATGTCCACCAGTTCTGGAATGTCTGGCAGGAAGGACAGCTCACAGAAATGAGACAGCAGAGCATTCCTGAACAAAACATTATGGACAAAATTAACAAAACAGTGCAGAAACTACTTTCTTAAGAAATGGAACACAAACAATGATATTTAATAAAAGTACTTTTTTCAAAATGATTTTCATAGTCCATCATTTAAAATGAAAAAAAAAAAAAAAACAAAGAATAACTTCAACCCTAATTTCTAATATTATGTTGCCATTCAAATCAATCGGAATATTTACAGTGAGCCCTATCACTTTTTCCCCAAAAAATTATCATTAATACTTCAAATCTTAGATCTCTTACCTGTTCTCTACAATCAAATAGTTGAAAAGCTGTGATACTTGAGCCGGTAGCTCGTAAAGCAGTGGCAGAAGGGAAACAATGATCTGGGACAGCATGGGACCCAAAGCTGACAGATCAATGCTAAAAAAAATAAGTAAATAAATTTTTATACATTTTCAGATTATTTTCAATAAACAGTATCATGCTTATCCAACTGCTTTCAAACAAAAAAGCTACTCAGTAAATCTATATACACTATCAAACTGCACCTTCATCGCATCATTAATTTAGAATTAATTATTGTTTTGAAAATAGATGTTGGCCAGAAAATTTCTGGTGCTGTATATTACCTTCGAACATATACATTCCATGCCTTATAGCTGACCTCTGCAAAACCTCTGTCCTTAAATCTAGTAGTCAACCTAATAAAAACAAATGTATAAATCACCATACCAGTATGTAAGGCAATGAATGATATTACTGTCGCTTGCAGAATAATCAACATTTTCCAGCTCATAGCTGTCTAATAGGATAGCCTACATTTCGTGACTCTCGAACATATCTTTGTCACATATATGTTCACTCTCTACCTTGAACTAATTTTTGCAATATGACATACATGTAAATTATTTTTTCAATTGTGGGTTTGGTTTCAGTGGTTTTTGGCAAACAAAATTGTTATTCTTATGTGAGCAAAGCCATTTCAATATGTTATATGGTGACTTTCGTGAGTAAAAAAATGTGTCCTTTAGGATGAACCATACCTCAGGGTGTTCAAGACTTTCATTCTAACCGCTGTTATATGTTTTGTTCCCATTAAGCGGATGATGGAAGAGAGGCTGTCCAATGCCTGAAGACAAACAAAAACATGAAAATACACATTTACTTGTATACAAATATCAATCTCATAAGTAGAGTAAGTGTATCGTGGGAGAGTTCATTAGAGTAAATTCACTATATATCCCAACCCTAACTTCAAAACTGTTAGAAGAACTGAACAGTACTGTGTAAAATTATGATAATGATATGATGTCAAAATCATCTTAAATCCATCCATAACCTACCATTTTCTTTTCATCCAGTGGCACATTGGCGTTGGACAAGTGATAATCAAATGATGCAATCACAGCTAGAAAATGAGGTTGCAGAAATTCAGCCTGTAAAGAAAAACACCCCCAAGAAAGAAATTGTCCTTCTGAGAGGTAATTTATCAAATACCTGGTCTTGACTGTGCTGGTGACAGTGGATGACACACTGCTGCTAGGGTTAAACACACCCCAGGGAGATGAAATTATAGAGTTAAGAAGCTCCATAAAAACCAAGTATAAATTATAAAGCCAGCCAAACTTGTTCATTTAGGATATCAGGCTATAAAACCAAAACTTAAACCTAAAATACACTTTATCAATACAGACTGAGAGATAAAATAATAACAACGGTATTGTATAAAGTTACCATCTGCTCTGTGGTTGTTATCACTCTTCCTTCGTGACCTTCCTTCTTGGTAGCTATAGTCTTAAGTCCATTGAAAATCTAAAAAAAAAATGTTTTTCTAATTATTTGCAAGAAATTTATATTAAGAGAGCAGAATCAGAATTTTTGCCTTTTTGATTAAAATTGTAATATTGAATTGCAGTATCAAAGTGAAAGTACTGATAACAACAGCAGTATCAATAGCAGCATTTAATGCAATAGCAACAAAGTTGTAACATGTTACCACTATCATCTTAAAAATTGTACACAATATAATGAAAATCAAATCCCATGTCCACAGAAACCAAACCTGTACTTACCCTGTTGTAGTTTGTACTCATGTGCAGGCAGAGTTCATTGATTGCTTCTTGGTACTGGAACCTCAGCAGTGCAGGCAGCTCAAATGTGGTTTCCCTCTGAGATGATAAAACCGAAAATAATTGGAAAATATGATGAATAACCTCTAAATGAACATTTCCACAAATATCCAAAACAAAAAATATTCACCATTAAATTTTTAAAATAAAACAGTAATATTTGCAGTTGATTAAAATATATGATGGCAATTTACAAGTGAAATATCTTTCAAATAAATGGCTTACCTCAAGAAAAGAGATCACTCTTTTCATCTCCACATCTTCACAAGTACAAATGAGGTAACAGAAGATGTAACGCATGTTCTCTATCATAAGTTTCTTGCGAGTCTATAATTAACAGAACAAATATCAGGTTACATAATCTTTGTAGAATTATTCTATTAAATAAACCAATAAATGCCACAAATTCAACAAAACAATTAGCACAAAAGCTGCTTTTACTTCTATTATATGTCTATTTTGAAGAGCTATTAGGTTACCAAAAATTAATAAAATTTAATTTAAAAGACAGAAATAGAAAAATTGCCAGCAGAAGTTCTTACCCCATATCCAAGGGCTTGTGCCATTATTTTTACAAGGCTAGAAGCTACTGGAGTTGCCTTCATAGCCAGTGGAGGAAGCAGGTGCTTTTTTATAACACTCTAAAAATGAAAAATACAAGCCTAGGTTTTATTTGATCGAAATACAGTTTTTAACAACAACAAATTTATTCACTCTTATTAGAGAAATCAAAACAGAAAATTTGAAGGGAAAACCGATTTTTTTGTTGGTAAACCTTTACCTCTTCCATCAAATATTACAAAAACATGATTAAAATCCCCTGTACAATTTCATATATTAAAATATTACAGGACAAACCTGAATGAATGTCTTGACATCTGGGAACTCAAAAACACTTGCAACTTCAGTCAATATCTCATATGGTTTCTTGGTGTCTTGTAGAGTGGACATGCTTTCATGAAGAGCTTCCACCAGAAACTCCTAAATTTAATTGAAAAAAATATGATCAACCATTTCTAACTGCAACAGAAAACACCTTTTAAATTTTGTTTACTGGTTATGATACTATACCCGGAATGGAAGATAAGATTTAATTCAAAGATGGAAAATAAAATTTATACAAAGTTTTAAATAGTAATCCAATAATAAACCTACCTTACAAATATGGAGCCTGAACTGAATGAAAAGTGCCTGCAGCTTGGTCTTTTTGTACTTGGCAACCATCTGAATCTGTCCCCTGGCAATAGCTGCAGGCAGAGGCTCTTCTGATATCAGACACTTCAGCAGAATAAGCAAGACCACCAACAACAACTGACCCTCTGAAACTCTACAGACATTTTCTTTTAACTATCAAAATAATTATTAATGAAATCTGTTTAAATCATTCATACTCATTTGTGCGTACATCAAAAGAAGCTTAAGTTGTACCACTATTCACACACCTGAACATATAACAACCACACCCAAAAAATTTATATTACCTTCCCAGTTGTCCTATTGTCAAAATCACTGTTTCTTGTAGCCTATGGTCACTCTGGTTCTTAGCAACTGTGTAGGCAGATTTCAATTTGTTGACAATCATCTCGCTAACAATATCTGCTTGGTCAGCACTCACAAGGTACTGGATGCATTTGCTAAATACATCAAAAAGCACCATAACAATACTACTTTGATTGTCTCAGATGAAAAATTTAGGGTACCTAAACTACCACCTTGGCAGCAAAACACCATTATTAATATACATGTACATTATTTAAAATGTTATTATTTTTTTTAGTTTTTCAAATACAGATCACCTGATAATAGTCTGGCGTGCTCATGCATCTACTGCTAACAACTATATACACATATTCTTTTTTTTTTAATCCACAATGATTTTTGCTTTTATTTTACCTGAATGCCAGTCTGACATGGTAGTCAGGATCTTCAATCAGCTCCAGGCACATGTTCAGCATGCCCACAGTGGATTCATTATTGGAATGAATCTTAATGTGACCAAACAATCTGTCAAAACTTTCAATTAGACCTACAGTGTTGGGGGAGAAAAATAAAGTAAGTTTACATGGAATGAATGGAACTCATGTCTCCATGCACAGCTTTATCTCAAGTCATGATGCTCTATAAATCATATATTTAAAAAACAGTAATAAAACTAGCAAAATAATGATGTACATCTCAATAAAATTCTTTTATTACCTTGTTAGGACACTTGACCAGTAGTCTATCAAATAAAACAAAAAAATTACAAACACTTTTCAAACAAATTAATATAAAAAGAATGGAACTCACTTTGCTTGACAATCTTATCAGAGGTCAACAGAGTCATGAAGGGTGAAAACATTTTTGGGTCTACCAACTTTGGTCTGCTACCTGGACTGCCAATCACCTCAAACACTGGAAAATATTCACAAAGTCTGATGCACAAATTTGTCCAAATTTTCTACATATATTCTCTAAATTTTTATGAGACAATGCTACTGAAAATCACACACAACATATTAGCAAGTATTCTGTGCAAAAAGAAGTATCCATACCAGGCAGAGAATCACAGGCTGCACACTTCAGAACTAATGTTGTAAAACTTTTGGCTCTGACATCCTGGACTGGTCTGAAAAGGCAGGGGTCAATTTATTAAAAAGTTGGCAAAAGAATTGTGGCATGAAAACTACCACCTTAAATGACACACTTTAAATATACAAGCACCCCGAAAAACAGGACTGTAATGAGTGTCAATAAGCACAAGTAGTAACAAATTTTTTAAAACTCAAGACAGCATTTTCATAATAGCTGCATCTAAATTTACTTTCTTCATCCTCTCTTTGGAGTCCTTATGCAAATTATGATGAAACCTTTGCAATGTTGCTCATGAATACAGAAACCAGAGTCACCTATACCTTTCTATGACAGCTTTTCTGGACATGACACATACAAGTTTTCCAACAACTTCTGCCAAATGTTTCTGAACAGCAGTACTCTTGTCTTGTATACAATCACTGAAAATAAATAAATAATAAATTATCAAAAAAATTAAGAACTTAAAAAAGGTAAATTAATGAAAAATAAACAAACTGCAAAATTTACTTTTTGTTGTTGACTAATAATTCTTTTCATTTACAAAAGTAAAGAAAAAAACAAACAAAGAAGAGAAGAAAGTTGTGAATCATAAAAAAACTTACTGCAGCAAATCACGCACAAGGTGATCTGTATTTGGTCCCAAAGTGTGGAACAAGAAAGGGCAGTTTCTGATAGCAGCACAGCGCAGGATATCAGAAGAATCATTCTAAAACAGAGACAAAAATAAAGTTCATTTATCAAATCATTCTTCACACTTTCTGCTTACTTAATTTCCAAGTTAAATATTTTGTAAATAATTTTTAAATTATTACTTTTCTCATTTAAAAGTTATTTTTGAAATCTTTGTAATGAGCTCCATAGCAATAATTAGCTGATCTACAAAGAAGTTACATACCACTGCCAGTCTGAGAGCATGAGTCCTCCATTTGGAACAGATGTCTTTGGGAAACAGACACAAAGCTGTAAGTGCATCTGCTACCACATCAGGATCTGAAAAACAGAAAAAAACACAGACATGACATTTAATTGGTAGTTTACATTAAACACATAAAATACCCTGTGCAGTGTGCACATTATCAATAACACAAGTCTAGGTTTCTGCATTAAATGTGGATCTATAATAGTTAAAATTGGAAAAATACCTAATTTTTCAGCAAGTGCAGAAGCAAGTACTGCTACTTCTTTGCTGTTTACAGGCTTCAAATCAATCCAGGTAGGATCATTCTGGAAGAAGTGAGAATAAAGTAAATTTTCCATTTTAAGCAACATTCAAAAAGAAAGATTAGCTACTAAATTCATCTTTTACTCTATAGAAATACTAGCAACAACATGGTCAATTTTATTTTGATTATTGTCATCTGATTTAGTAAGCAATCAATCTTTTGGTTTAAAACATCAGATATATATATACAGCAGATGTAATAACTCACAGGAATCCAGTAAAGTGATGTCATCCATGCTAGATTGGTCATCAACTGCAATGACAGCCCAGACTGATCTAAAGACACAAAAATTAACTATAAAATATAAAGTAATAATTAGTGTATGATGAGAAATCTTCTTCTCTACTGGGAATTATAAACAATTTATGATAATGTGCATAATATTGTAGTTGACATACAACACCAAGAAACAACTGTACAATTTATCACAATCTTCATCTACCTAGAAAAACGAGCAATTTAAAATTGTAAAAAGTTCTTCTCCAAAATAAATTGAAAAAAATATTCCAAAAACCTCTATTTACACACACACACAAAAACTAGATGTTATTTTCAAAAAATAAATAAATAAATAAATAAATAAATAAATAAATAAATAAATAAATAAATAAATAAATAAAAATTAAGAGACCTGACACAAACATCAATGAGGCAATGGTTTCCACAATCTTCCTGTAACACTTGGACAAGGAGGTCATGAGAACACTAGACTGTGTGCACTGTAGGAAGTGATGTTTCCAAGCCTCAAATATGGTCTCCACCATGCTGTTATTGAGCCATTCTGACAAGTTATCTCTGTTAGTCAAACCAACTGGCTGTCTGGAGGGAGTGCTAGGAACATTTGGCAGCCTAAAGGGATATAGATTACTTCAATAAGTGACTTTTCACATATGATACCTTTGCCATCAACACAAATCAAAATATTTTTTAAATGACAAGTACTTTGACTATGTGCACTTTTTTTCTGTGTGCTAATTTTAAATTTTCACCTGCAATACGAATATCATATGTGGATTCAAATGTACAAACTAAAAGTTATGCATTTATTTCATACCTAATATTATCTTTGTCATCCACGTCACCCCTGCCCTTCTTAACAACACACCATACAGCAACTTCCACAACAGTTCTTAATCCCTCCATAATGTTCACTACTCGAGTCTGTGAAAAAAGAGGCAGTACAATCAGATTAAAACCATAATGGTTATACCTTCAAAAATGACATTTTAACCAGAGTTATATTTATATCAAAAATTTACAAGAAATGAGATTTTTGTGTTTTACATTCTAACATTCAAAACACTGACATATATAGATACAGCAGAATGAAGTACAATTACAACATATACAACTTCAAAACAATTATTTCTGCTTTTACATACCTCGGTGGCTCCACTTTGCAAGGCTTTACAAAGCTGGTTTAGTTTGCTGAGCATCAAGTTCCAAGTTGGCGATTTCCTGGATATTGCTGTTGTTGGATAATTCTGAGAATTATCAGAACTGCTACAGAAAATATACTGAATTAATCCTTTATATTTTTATTTCCAGATGAGTAATTTATTTTCCCTTATGTGAATTTTACACAAGGAAAAAAAACTATGCCTGAGAAACATTTTCTTCAAACACAAAGTAAAAAAAGAAAACTTTTAAAAATTCTTCTTTTTTACAGTTTTCTATATTTGCCTCAGACCAATACATAAATGTGTTATAAAAGGGTTTAGCTCTTATTTCCAGTTAATTTTATAGCTGAATAGATAAATACTTAACATTCAATAGTCATACCTGTCTTTTCCTTTGCCTCTATTCAACCCGAGTTTCCTTTTCCTCCCTATGACTACCATGTCATCTGTGCTGTCAGAGTCTGTGGAAGTAGAGGGCCTGAGGATATCAAGGTCTGAGGAAGTGGTTGAAGAAGAGGAGAGAGCTGAATACAAACTGGGTTTGGCATCTGGGAGATCCAGTCGTACAGCACAGCACATGTAACGCACTAGGTACTGAAATTGAGTCAGAAAAAATACATATAAAATTCTGAATTAACAAACTGTAAACCAAATCTTTTAAAGGATTGTATTCAAATACAAGGACTGGCAAAATTAAGCTAAGATTTTTCAGAAATCCTTTAGTGTGAAAAGTAATGTAAAAAATATCAATTTACCTGACTGTTATCCATTTGGCCAATTTCACTGATGATCACAGAATCCATTTCTCTCCTCCTCTTCAACATTAAACTACTATGAACCATGTCTGAGGGCAGTCCATCAAATATGGACACCAATGTGTCACACAGAGATGTTCTCAACCTGTCTGTTTTTAACTGCTGTAGACCATGCTGGGTAACAGCCTGGAATAGTCTTTGTAACATACTTTCTAGTTGCCCTGTATTCACTGTATTTATCTCAGAAGGTGACACTGGTTGGTTAAAGACTGTGTCAAGACAGTTGGCCAAACTAGTCTCCAAGGCAAGATAGTCACTGTAAAAAAATGGAATCAATATGTGAGGACAGCTTACTGTAAGAGAATTTACATCTAAATACATTGTATAACATTAAAAGAGGCACCATGAAATTACTCCTACAATCTTAAAAAACAGTGATTATTTGATAATTTATTAAAATCACTCAACACATAAAACAACAACAAAAAATTATAATCCGCTTTTATATCTGAATTCCAAGCTAAAAGATCCATTTCTCATTCCAGTTAAATTAAATAAATTTTTGCATTTTCCTAGACTCACCCTGGCACATCATCAAAGCCTGAACAAAGCAGCTCCACCAGTGCTCCTAGACAACTGACATAGTAATCCAGAGTCTCCATTGGGGGCAAACCACCCACTTCTGTGAGGGCATGGCACACATCTAGAGAAACCTATTAAAAACAAATCAATTTCTAGCAGATTTGTTTTTTTTATTGCTTTTTTTTTTCAACAAAAATTTTATTAAGATACACAACAACTCTCCTTCCCCCACACGCAATCATAATGGAGTAGATTTATTCCACTGTTTTTAGTAACATGGATGAAGGAAAAATAGAAAACTGCAAATAACTACAAACCCTCTTTAGTTCCACATCTCCAAATTCTAGCTGACATCCCAGTATACTCCAGAGTAGGTGTTCCTTCCTACCTACAAACTGATGGACTTCAAATATCACTTTACCAACTATTCTCCTGGAATACACCAAAGGTAAAAAATACTAAAATTTTGGTGGTAAAAAAAACTTTATAGACATATACAATAATTATAACTTGTAAATTTTTAGATGAGCAATTACTGTCAAAATACTAAAAAACTTTTTAAAATAATAATAATTATGCGATGTGATTTTAATGAGGCTGCTGGCTAGCTACAGCTAGATGTTATCATATATCATCAAATTACTTAAACACAACAATACCATAAGGTAATACTGATATAGTTAAAACACTGTTTTTTTATCAGTGAAAGAAAAACTGGGTGGACCAAAAATATCAGATATCTACATTATGTACTGACGTCAAGTTTACTTGCAGTAGCTCCCCAGCTTCAGTGTTTGAGAATAAAACTGCTCTGTGAGTGTAGGTAACAACATCACCTCCCTAAATATTAGATAAAATAGTTCCTATGAAATGAAACTAAAGTGTTAAGGTAAGATTTCTTGTTTGTCCCCGAACCTTATACAAAGCAAAAACCTTTTTGTATCAAAATAAAGCAAGTGTATTTTATTAGCATTAGATAACTTGACCATATATACCTTTCTTTGTACATCCAAGCTCTATTCATTATTCACATATAAATTTTGGAAAAATGAATTAAGGTTTACAATAGCACCAGATGGCAATTTATCTTGTTTGGGGGGAACGCAAGCTTAAAATGCATCTAGAAGGGCATTTCTAGCAAATGACTGATTGCAATTCCCACCCTGTGCCTTTGACCAAAGACCAGCAAGGGGGGGGGGGGGGGATTTGCTCTACCCCGTGGATTTACCTGGTATATCCCACGCATTAATTCATCAGATTTGAACCTCTTCAACTCTTCCCTATCATCCATTGCTATGTCTGCATGGTAGAATGCTTCACATATGTCTACAAAGACGTAATACAAGCAGTACAGCACCCATAAAGACAATATGAATTTAGATGGCACGTAGAGGCTGACATCTAGGCACAATTGTTCTCATGCTCTTGTTATGAAAGGTTATTGTTAACAATGTAATATGTTGCCCAGATAAAATTTGTCAGAACAACTTGGTCATTGATGCATGATAAAATTCAGGACTAGAATGAAATTTAAATGGACAATATAAAAGAGAGCTTATTACATCAACTGAAGAATTGCCTGTTTTTTTCATCTCAATGAGAAATCCAAAGAAGCAAACTTACCCCCTAAACAAAGGATCAATTCAGAAGCCAGCTGAGCAAATGCATATGTATCTCTTCCTTTCAACAGCTGCAGAATGTTGTACACAGAGGTGATAGTTTTCTCATGGTATGGAGCACATTCCTCACTCACCAGAACAGCCAGGAGGCGGTTCACAATCCAAAATGTAAAAGCTGTAAAAAGTTTGTTTTTTTTTGTACTGAAACATTTCTGTCATACAATTTAGCTAGACACTCTAACCATATCTTATCATTATCAAGAACAAATCAGAAAGTTCTGAGTGACAAAGACCATAATTGGAACTCAAATTGATAATATTTTTTTCGTACTGCCAATTAAAACCAACTTTATCAATTTCTTGGGCAAGGACAGGACACACAAAGTAGACAAACTAATCATAAGTCTACAAAGAATATTTCTGTTATTGATCCTATACTGAAAAGATTTATCTTATATCAGTTACTAATTGCTAAAAGATATCTTGTCAATCAACTACTGTACTCCAAAAAATACATACAACATAATAAATACAAAAATAATAAATTTTGCTATGATGACTTTAGCTAAGCATTATTGGAAATCACATACCCTGTGAGACAAGTTTATTCTCTGGGATAACAGATTCATTTGCCTGAGACAAAACCGGTGTTTCATCACCATAACCATGGGCATCTTCAACAAACATTTGTGACAAGGCCTCCGTGTCTACCAACTGATTCACCATCTGTAGACTTAGTTCACAAAATGAGGAACTACCAGTGTTCTTCACCTCATCAGAAACTGTTGAAAAAAAGGGAAAAAATCAGATTTATGTTTATTTGCTCTGAGATATAAAGTAATTTGCTAATTTAAAAAAAAGTATTTTATTGTTATAAGACCATGTGTGGTCCACTCCAGAAAATCATCATGATCAGATATGCAATGATAAAACCAGAGCATAATGAGGAAGTTTAATAAATGATAATCCCTTTTTTTAAATGTAGCTCATTTCATCTCAGTGGTACATACTTTTTTTCATGTCACAAAGTAAGGTGTCCACTATGTGGCACAGACACTTCCTTCCTCTGCTGGTCTTCTCTTCTGGAGGCATATCGGCATCACTAAAATATAAAATGTGTAAGAATTGTTCATAAAAACATGATAATATTTGTTTTCAATACTCGCCTAATTGGAAATGTAAAGGGTAGTGATTATCTATGCAAAAAGAATAGCATTGGCAAGTATTTATTTGTACACTGTGGGACAAAGAATTCTCCTGTTCACTGATCATTTAGTTTTTAAAAAACATAATGATTATTACTTACTACAACAAAAAATGAGCTTACCTGATTTATTTCTACATACCTGAGCAATTGCTCCACCTCCTTAAAACTAGCCATCAAATCTTGTTGTCCACTCATTTTGATCACCTGTTTATCTGAGATAAATTAAAAAAGGTTATCAAACTATTGTCAAAGACAATAACTTTTTGTATGCTTTCAATTATTGCAAATCAGTATATTACAACAACTGCATATCAATTTATTGCATTTCATTTCAATTTTAAGATGTACATGTGTAATTTATTAACTGTGGCAGTGGTGCAAGCACTATAGTATTATAGCAGTGTTATTTTAGATCAAACTAGAATTGAGAAGAACTTTAACCACACAATCAAATGCATTTCACTATTTGTGCACTGACAAATTTCACTAAACTAAAGGCTAAACAAAAGCAACAAAATAAGCTAGAGGCACAGACAGAAATGAGAACTTTAAAAAGTTACAGAAGACCAGCAATCTGTGCAACTTGTTGAACTTAGATTTTATCTAACTTCACTTGCATTAGTACAATCATATGAAGCGCTTACCAATGTTACTTTTCCTCAAAGTGTGACTATAATTACAGCAACTTCAACGTATTTAAAGGGGATAACAAGGAAGGAAGTGATACCGAGAGTCATCATTGCTCCCGCTAATATCCCACAATTCCAAAAGTTATGAAGTATTTTGCAATCTTCATTTTGTGAAGAGTGCAATCGATTGACAAGGATGCCGGAGGAAGACACTCGTTATAAAAGACTTTTTGAACAACTAACGCTTGGTGTTTTAAAGACATTGGGTAAAGAGAGTGTTGTTTGATTATAAAGGCATCACAAGAAATATTTGGTTATTTCTGAAGGGATAATGTCACTGCACTAGCAACAGAAGTATTCCATTCACCAATGTAAACAAACCGCCGTCAAACCCAAGTGACGGGCCGTTAAGTTAAACCTACGTTTTTATCTGCTCAGGTCGTCACACTGTTTGGCTGACTGCTTGTTCTTCGAAATAACTATTCCTTTGAGATAAGAAAAAGCCAAAAATACTTTTTTTAAATAATCGACAAAAAAAAAAAAAAAACGAGAAGAATTGAAAGTTTCCTCATTCTTCTACAATTTTAAAGTTTTGCCATTGAGCAGACAAGTTATGATTATTTTTCAGATGTAAACTCTATCTTTAAAAGAAAGTCTCGAAGTGCTAATCTTGTCATAGTGCCCATTCTTAAAATGTATTGTTTATTATGTGTGTCAGCTTATATGAAATAACGTAAATCATACGATATTTCGTATTCAGATAAGCGACCAGGCATTACAGGTGTAGTATTTGATCAGAAACCCCCTGCAGAAACTACAGAACTTATAGGATGGGATCAGGTACATGTTTGGTGTGAACAGGGTTGGGCACAGATTAACAAAAAAATTAGTAGGAGGATATCCTCCCTGGGGTAGTTGATTTTCATCCTCTTTTTATAGAAAGTGGCAGTACAATGCCTGCTAAATGATACAGTGCTTTTATATTGCATTTACTATCCTTTGTTCTCATAAAATTTACTCACAACATATAACACATATAAAAAAATCTTACAACTGTTTATTAATTTATGTTAAATGTTATTTACTTGATTTCTTAAATTCCAGCGATGTTCCTGCTTCCTGCCAGATGATTTGAAGTGTTTTTATCTTACAAACAATGGCATGAAGTTAACATGGAAAACAAAAGTTGGAGGTATGTATAGACATCTTGCTAATGGCAAAGAATTATGTTTAGGCCTGTAGCCAGCAATTTTAAAGGAGGGTCTTTTCCTAGGAATAATACCACATCCCTGCCAAAAGTGTGGTTTTTCTAACCCCCCCCCCCCTCAGATCCTTCTGCCTATTGGCCTGGTACCTACAGTGTATATATGCCAATTGTTTTTAATCTGTGTAGAAACACTCCAAGTTTGGCTTTGGATCAGGAGTGCAGCTGTTGTTGCACTGCATACATTTCTTGTTTTCAAGGTGACTTGATAGTAGTCAATTGTCATAATTTTATTCCCTGTCAAATGGCATTTAACTTGTTTATTTATTTACAATTTTGTCCACTAATTAGGTATATTTGAATAAATGTTATATAGACCAGTTATTCTTATACAATATCTAATGTATTTTAGACACATTAATTCCTCTTGGGAAAATGGAAATAAATCCCATAAGCAGTTTAAACAGATTTGGTGGAATAGTTGGCAACAGTAGTCCAGCAATGCCCTCTTTAGCTGACCTGGAAGCTGAATCGGAGGAAGAAGATGATCCAAGTAAGTTTTAACCAAGTTCAAATTTTACAGTTTTCTTGTACTGTATGAAATTACTAATATATTTAGTCTCTTTTAGTAGTCACAAGGTCTACTTCAGGAGAGGTGGATATGCACAATTCTTGTTATCACCACTACTAAATATTAAAATTGCAATTTTGTTTCAGGCATTCAGGACTTACCTGTGTAAATTTAAGTTAGAAAGTATGAACTTTTTTGCAGATGTGTATCTTATATTTTTTTCTGTATTTAAACTTTTTCTAACTTGTCTCGTGACTGACTTCTTCAAGTTATGTAGACTATATATTTACATGCAATATAGGTGTATACCTTCATGTACTTCAGTCCATCCCAAACCCCATTTTGACCAGAGAGCAAGAATCTTTGAACTGGATTCCTGTGATGGTCATGGAAAGGTGTGCCTTGTTTATAAATGTGCCAAACCAGGTAAGATTTAAATATTCTTAATGTCGTTACATGTCATTTGACAGAATTGAACTTGACCTGGAAAATAGTTCTGATTGCAATGCATGTTGACGGTTTTCTTTCACAGTCATTTTTGTAAATTGATTATAGTTTTAATATTTAATATTTAATCATAAATTTTCTCTTGTTTATTTTTACTCCAGGAGTGCCAACACATAACCCTGAAGTGTGGTTCATGGACCGTTCCCTGCAGTGGCATTTTTTGGCAGAGAGCTTTACTTCATACTACAGACTAATGCTCACACATTTAGGTCTGCCACAATGGCAGTATGCATTTACAGATATGGGCTTGCCACCACAAGCTAAGGTGTTTGCATAGCATTTTGTTCTTTGTCTGAAAATAGAATTTAACTTATGAAAGGAGTAAGCAGCAATATGTAAATATTTGCAATATTGCTGCAAACTGGATTTTTTTTTCATGTCAAGTAAAATGAATACCTGAAACAAGTTAAACTAAAGCTGTTCACACAAGGAATATATTACCTCTTCTAAATTCGTAGTAGTGCTTGTACATATTTTGTAAGTTATTTTTTCTGTTACCTTCAGCAATGGTTCAACGTGTTTGCTCCAGAGCGTCTTCAGCTGGACAGTAATTTTGTAACGCAGCCTGCACCATCTGATAGTCAAGAGTCTCAAGTAATACAACTAGATGTTGGCAAAGTTTTTAGAGGGAAATCAGATAAAAAGTAAGTACACATGTATCTGAATTACCTTTGCTGTGTATTTTAGTTATCCAAAATATTTTCCTGAAAAGTAAAAGATTGAAACTTGGTTGTGAAGAAAAATTTCTATAGCTTAGAATACTGATGGTGCCTTTAATTTCTAGGAAACCAGCTCCTACAGCAAGTCAGGCTGGAGCAGCTAAACAGGGAGCTCCCCAGAGAAAAGGAGCAGTTTCCTCTGCAAAGTAAGTCTTCATGTGAATTTTGCATATATATTTTTTTTTGATATGCTTCAACAGAATGGCAAATTAATTCCATATTGGAAAATATGTATTTAAGTCATCAATTATGGAACTGATATTGCATCAATCAAAATATTATCTTGCATTGATCTTTAATGGTCAACAAAGGCTCTGATAATCCAAGTAAATTTTATGTTAAAATTTTAAAGAATACTCATGTATTAATTTGTAAAATTGTATTAATTCATTTGGCATTAACTCTAGATAAATGAATGTTGACATTTTTAGGTCTCAGCCGTCCAGTAGTTCAAGAGGAGCAAGTCTTATATCACAGGCACTTTCTAAATCAGCTAGTCAAAGGTAGCAAGAGAGGAAACATCGGATAGGGACATCTAGGTGACATCAAGCATACAAATAAGTGTGCTTTGTACATTCCTCCCAGGTTTTTCTCAAGCATTACTTGAAATTTTGTCTGTCTCTTCTGTCTTGAAGATGGATTATCAGCGGAAAGTGGGTTGCAGTTGTAGAAAGGAATTGCTAGAGAAAAACAATTTTTTAAAAATTTCTTTTGTGGTATGGTGACAGATTTTGGCACATAAAAGTGTGATGTTACAATCAAAATTATTTATTTCAGATTTAAACCTTTTTTTACTCTAATATTTCTAGCTACACAAATTTGATATTTGAGATCAGCTGCAAAACTTAATTACCACCTTTGCAGTGTTCCACTTCACCAGCTGGAGCTGAACAGGCCAGGCATGTCCATTACAGACTCACCTTGATTCACAGTTGGAGTCTTTTTTTTTTTTTTGTGCAAATCTTTAAATAACTGTGGCAAGATAATTACATAATCTTTGGAAAAATGAAACATTCCAGAACCCATTGATACAAAAAGTAAAGTGCTTTATCCATGAACAATTATATGTTTGGTTGCTTGTTGTTCAAGCTGACTTTAATCAGTATGGCAATTGTTTTGTGTATATAAATATGCTCTTTATGTCAAATGCAAGTTAAAATATACTTTATTGCAAAAACTCTCTTTGTACTTATTTTCTGCTGTAACTATTTGATAACATTGGTAATAATAAAAAATAATTATTATAATTAAACAACAACAATTATAACAAACTCATATATGACAACGCAGAGTTTCACGCAGACTAAATGGATATGCTGCTTATTTATATAAAAAAAAAACATGATTGAGAGAGCAAAGCATAAAATGAAGAATTTTCTTAGATGCCTACTTGTTCAGAAATTAATTTGGCTTGGTTCATCTATATTGAACAAGGACTTTACACGGATCTCAGATGATTTTATGCAAAAGTTGAGATAAAGGATGGTAGTTTTTGGCCAGAAATGGTAGGGTGAAATTTCCAACACTTGACCTGTGTTCATTTTTGCCTCATTCAAAATTCCACAATTGCTGAATAATAGAACAATTGTTGACCTAGGCTACTGTACTTAGAAGGTAATGTATGGCCAGGTATGTGTCTTACCTCAAGATATTTTAAATTATTAGAAAAAAAAATACAAAAAAAACTTTCTAACTTAAAAATATTACCAATAATTTATCAAATGTAGTGAAAAGAAATTCACAAGAATATATAAGTTTTACTCATTTAGCCATTTGTCTTATATGAATAACAATATTTGAACAGGTCTAGAATTAAGGTAAAAATGGCTTTGTAAAATTTTCCACCAATTAATGTACTGTAAATAAGTCTGTAATGTTTGTCCGTGCTATTGATTGCTATATGTGGTTTTTAAAAACGTATAGAGCACACTCCAGGGTACACTATGTACAAGAAACAGTGCTGAGGGTAATAGTGAGAGGTGATGTACATTGTGCAAGTATTATTTTTTAACCAATGTATCATCTATAAATATGTAGAAGATAAACACTTTTAACAATTAAAATGTGTAAAAATACCAAAAACACTTTAATTATCAAATATAATGAAAATAAATTCATTGCAAGATTTATTTTACCAATACATGAATAAATTATATTTTTTATATTATTAAGGGGGGGATATGATGGTGAATGAAATATTTGAACAGATACGAGGTACAATAAATTGAGTGCAGGATAACTGACCATATGCCTAGAGTTAGGGTTTACTAAAGGCATGTTTGTCTGTCATATATATCTTAAAAGAGCACTAATAAATAATTTAAACTACTAGTACATATTTAAGAATTTGATATAGTGAGAGTATCGCACTGCACTGGTCCACCGTAGTGAAAAACTGTGTATCAAAATCACTTAAATATATCAATACGACCTTCAATCATAAATGCGCCCGATTTGGCGACTAGAAGTACAGTGCACGGTAACGATGACGTATGTAGATCTATGTTAAAACAAATTAATACGTAAAACTCCACCAGTGTCATTCAATACTGATGGTAATAGCGAATGGTAGTTATACTTAGGAAAATGTTTTATTGCTCCAAGGTGGAATGCTAACAAAAATCATAGGTAAAATCGATAACTGTCCAAAAGACAGCAGCAGCAGTACATTAACTTGTAACATGTAATGACTGGCGTGTCCACGCGCGAGCCTCGTTATGGACAGAATTGTGAAATCCTGTAAAGAAGGAGGGGTTCGTGTAAAACAATCCCTCTCGATTGTCTCTTAATTTTATCAAGGTTGACAATGGGGAAGCTTAATGTATTTGCCATTTCTCTTCCAAACCAATATGCAGTTTATCACGCAGGAGAAGTCGTACAGGGCCATGTCCTAGTGGAGTTAAATGAGCCGATGAAAATGAGAGGTGAGTTGAAACGCCACGATGTCAGACCCTGACAACATGAATTCAGGACCCGTAGTAATCCAAATGAAGACCTTTGTTGTTGATCGACAGTTAATCTGTTGCAACAAATCACTTTCCACACGGTTATCTAACATTACGTGGTTCGTCTCGACGGTTAGTGATACTGATCAGCGTCTGGTTGCATGTACAGTATGCCACTGGACCCATATTGGACTAGAAATTACACTTTTCCTTTTTTTTCAGTAGTAGTATGACTGCATCATTCAGGTGGGGGATTTGTTTGGGGGACTTTTAGTTGAACCCCCCTCCCCTGACTGAATTTTCAAGATAAACTGTACACGTTTATAGACCCCCCCCCCCCCAATCAATAAAACATGGGTTTGTTTATTTATCAGATTTTTTAGAGGTCCCACCACTGCTCTTAGCCTAGGTGCATGGTTCATTGAATGGTTCAGTGTCTGGTCCTCTGTATTTCACCCAAAACATATATTATTGCTATCTCCGAAGTAAGAGTGACTGATGGTTATCTCAAGTCCTGCCCTAGTTTGTTTACAATAATTGAGTTCACATGCAGTGGCATCACGTGACACATAACCTAATTATCTAATTAACCAGTGTCCACTGGAGTTAATTAGAAGTTAATTCTCCCAATGGCCAAAGTGAATCTTTTGCTGTCTAGAACTTAATGATATAAACCATGGTGTATGTATAGTATTATCAAGCTACATGTACAGTACAGTACATACATGTACTATGTGGCTTTAAATTGCCCAATACACTGCAATACATGTACAGTGCAGTACACTTGAAAAAACAAGTCCAGTTGCAACTAACACACGAAAGGGTAATTTCAAACTAATAGGGTGATATACAATGGAAATTTATTACTTAGTGCTTAATATAACTTACAAATATAAATAAGACTTTTTGACCTATTTTCAGGTGTCCGTATTGAATTGAAAGGCTTTGCGTATGTTCATTGGACTGAACAACATACTACACATACTGGAAAATCCTCTCATACAACCACCAGGCATTACTCTGCTACTGAAAATTACTTTCATCACATTATTACTTTGTTTGGTAAAGGTAAGTTAAGATAGTGACCCTGTATGATATCACATGGAATAACAAATATGGAGATACTTGTACATACCTGCAGTTTTTCTTTCCTGTCGACAGCACATGGATTGTGTAAGCATTTTTATATAACCTTTTTTTTTTTTAATTTACAATATAAGTATTACAAAATATCTGTTAATTACTTTAATTTGAAATGCCCCTTAACATCATATCAGTTTTTTTCAAAATCATGTCAAAATCAACACTATTTTTAAATGTGTAGAATCATGCTCAATGGCCTGGATGTCTGTCTGTTTCTTTGAACAGGTCCTAACGATCGTGGAGATGACCCTACTCTACCAGCAGGTAGTCACACTTTTCCATTTAGTTTTCAACTTCCTCATGGTTTGCCATCATCCTTTGAGGGAGACTGGGGTCACGTGCGCTACAGCATGCTTGGGACCATTGACAAACCCTGGAAATTTGACCATCATACCAAAAGAGCCTTCACTGTCCTCAGTGTTCTGGATTTGAACACAAGACCAGACGCTGCTGTAAGGATCATTTTGATTTTATGGTGACTTTTGCATGTGTAACAGATTATGTGTTGCTATGGTGTGGTAAGGGATTCTTACTTTGTCCTTATAGACTGATTATGGGATTTTTACATCTCTTCTCTCTTCAAAATTCAGCTTTTGGTCTAACAAAAATAAGATATTGGCTGCCTTTTTAAAAAAAAAATAATTGCTCTTTTCCTGTCAAATTGAGTACTAACAGCACCCTGTGTTGCTGAATTAAATGTATATCAGTATATATACACAATGTATAATATACATTGCTAATAGTATTTTATATATAGCTAATTTTTTGTATGTAGATGGGTATGGAGGGACAAAACTCAAAGACCCTGTGCTGCCTGTGTTGTGCCAGCGGCCCTATTACTGCAAAGATAAGTATACCTAAGAAGGGCTATGTGCCTGGAGAGACAATTCATGTCACTGCAGAAGTGAACAACCACAGCAGTAGGAAAATGGACAGGGTTATGTTTGTTCTGAGACAGGTAGGTAAAATGAAGATTACCTTTTCATGCTGTTATTATGAAGATTAGTGGCAATTATTTAACATATTGGACTCATTGTCATAGACCCCATTCCCAGAGATTAGATCGATCCAACTAGATCGACCTAACTCCCTGGGGGGTCATGCTAAATAGCTGTCAGCCGAGTGGGCACGAAAGTTAATTACCCCCTCACAGCTTGTAGTAGGCAGGATGGACATTTAAGCCGGATAATCTGACAGTAATCTAGTGAGACTCCCCACGAGGATAGATCAATCTAAAATCTATGGGAATGCACCCATAGATGTCAAGAGAATGGTGTGCCTGAGGGTGAGCTTCTCTTCACATTGTTGAGAAGTGCGTGTATATGCCATAGCTACCTATCAACACCATCTAAATTAGTTTTTTAAAGCTTAAAATCATATACCCATTTATATTATTGTTTTCAGTCAATTGCTTTCCATGCAACCACCAAGACACGTTACAGTTCTAAAAATGTATTGAACATTGTGAAGGGAGAGGTTGCACCAGGTGATAGTG
Organism: Lingula anatina; assembly: GCF_001039355.2. The sequence goes on along the minus strand of NW_019775413.1, from coordinate 1,785,907 downwards.
AAGCATGGAGAAATGAAACCATCATTATTCCCCCTATACCACCCTCAGAACTGGTGGGATGCCGCATCATTGACATCCAGTATTATATGTGTGTAAGTTTGTTATTTATTTAAAATGGCTCTGTCCCTGTGTGATTTTATTCTCTTATGATGCCTAAACGGTACACATGAATCTTGCAGTAAGTTGAAACAACTTGCATATAGTATCACACTACTAAATATAAAATGTGTTTACATGTACTGGTGATACCTTAGATTCACTACCAAATTATCAGAAATAAAGAAATCAGGACAATACTTGCATGTCTCATGTTCCAAAGTTTATGCAGTAATGTACAAGAAGGGGCCTAAATGTGCATATTAAATTCTATATTACAGATTGTGGTGGATCCCTCTGGGCCTGCATTTGACCTGGAGGTCCCACTGGAAATCTTAGTGGGCACTGTCCCACTTCGTACAACTTACCCTCAGTATGGTTTTGGGGCAAACTATAATACAGTGTATAGTTCAAATCAACCTCCACCACCCTTGCCTGTACAGCCCTCTGCACCACCAACTGATGCCGCTGTACCTCGTAAGTTTTACTGGGACTTGAATTAGCAAGTATTAGTGGGATTACACAGACACCTCCCTCCATACACCCCCTTCTCAGTACAATCCTTGTATTATCCTTCATCACAGAGTTGGTTTAAAAAAAAAAACAATCTGAATGTGCTCATAGGTATATAAAGATAAGATGTAGATAAGCATGTGGTTTATAGTCAAATAATTAATTTTTATTCTTGATATCTTCCAGCTCCCCCAAGTTATTCTGCTTGTGTTTTTGGAGCAGTGGACATCAAGGATGACGCAGATAATGAATACACCAAGGGAGACTTACAATACACACCAGTGTACACATACTATGATAGAATTTAATAACTGACATACCTGAAGGAGACAATCTGACATGAGCTTTTTCCACGGAAAAACTGAATTCCGCGTTTTTTAATTCAATTCTAATGGTTCCTGATATTTGCAAAGGTTAGGTGTTGGGAACCATGATAAATTTTCAGAGTTTTTCTCTTTTTTTTTTTTTTTTTTTAAACCTAGGCTCATGTCTGATGTATATGGCTGGTATGACTGGTGATTGTGTTGACTGAAGTTAGCATTGGACATTGAGATGGATACAACATTATAAAATATAGGATTTTCATTTTGTATATGGGAAAATTTTAAGATATAACCAAGAATTTGATCTGTTTACATACAGACACTGTATAAAGCTGTATATTTTTTATCTTTGTGTCTGATACATCTGTCCTTCACCCTGTAAGTGCTACATAGTATTTTTGTTTTACTTCAAATTTGCTGAGTTGCTTTGTTCAGTAAAATTGTCACTATTGGATTGTTTTTGCAGAAAATGACTATTTTTTTGTAAATATTGTTGCATGTTTTTTCCTATTTAGTAAAATATTTATGTAAAGAACATCCCTAAGTTTAATCTCTGCTTTTAAATATATTTATATGACAGTTTTTGTAGTATATTTTTAAACTATGTAGAATATCATTTGAATATCACTTGACACTTTTTAATAGCTTTGAAGCTCTGTGTGTATGAGGAAGCATTGTTGCATGTAAAGTGACACATATCATTCCTCGAGTCTTGGTAGGTTAAAGAATTTTAGTTCTCCCCCTTTCATTCCAGTTTAAAGGTATAGGGTACCCTTTATCATCTACTGTAATTACTCGATATCTTCAGTAGAAGAAAATTGTTAATTTTGTAGATACTGCATGTATTTTTCAAGTCAAAATTTCTTAAATTGGAAAATTTCTATTATTGAGTAGCAGCAACATAATTAAAAAGCAGACTACTCTATAGTTTTATTCTTTGCAGAAAGCACCACAAATGCTATATAGAAATATAATTTTTTCATTATAAAATTATGTATCTGAAAGTTTGATAATTTTTTCCCATCGAAAACTTTAAGTAATTACCATGATATTATTTAAATTTTTAAGGAGACTTATGCAAAAAAAATACCTCACTCTCATTGCATGTGATTATTTTGCTTTTATCTTAAATGAACTAAATAGGTCTATTTTTTAGGAGTAATATTTTTGAAAATATATTTTGAGCTATTTTGTTGATTTCCTTGCAAAAGTGTGCATATTATAATATACTTGGTAGGCTGTGTATTGTTGTTAGTGTGTGTATATACACACATAAAAATGATCTGACAGACTTTCTTTGTTAACATTATATAACTGGGTATGCAAGTCCTTCACTTTAGCATGTTTACTACTATACAGGGTGAACTGTTCGCACAATAAAATATAACAATGTATTTCAAATTGTCAATCAGTCTTCAATTTTACACCCCAAACTCAACAGCTGTGTTCACTTTTTATCAAATTGAGTACATATATCAGAAAATGTTCTCAATTTTGTTTATTTGAATCATGACTGGGTCACAGAACATGTCTTTAAACTGGCATCCTTTTTGCTGCTGCTTTGTGGTTTCTACCTATTGCCTTGTATCAGTTGTATGAATGATGTTTCAAGGGGGTTGAGCTCCCAAGACGGGAGCATGGCGAGTTCATTGATGACCGTGACATTTTGTCACTTTCACACACAATAAACTTAAAATAATATGTGAACTGAGTTACTACATATATTGGCATTTTTCTCCCAAATGTGCCCATGAAACGTAGCAAAAGTGCTGAGCTTCTGCCCAGATTCAGCCAATTTTAATGTGCATTGAAAGGCCCATCAAATCAAGGCAAAAACAAGCTTGGCAAATATCAAATGATGTGTACAATTTTGTCTAGAGTGCTGAAATGATAAAGTGCCTGGCAAATTTGACTTTTTAAAAACTTTATTATCATAATTATTATTATTTTATATTTATATATTTATTTTATTTTATTTATTTATTTTTTTGTGCAAGTGAAAAGTTGGCACCAGGAAAAGTTGGCACCAGGTATCTCTTCTGATTCACCATTGTTAAGCATTGTAAACACATACAGAGTTTGTTTGTGATTTTGGCCTACTTGACCTATTTATATTGGTCAGCATATGGAATAATTACTACCACCAAGGAGGTTATGTTTTCACCTCTGTTTGTTTGTCTGTCTGTCTGTCATCAACATAACTCAAAAAGTTATGGACCGATTTTGATGAAATTTTCAGGAACTACCAGAAGTGGGCCAAGGAACGGATGATTAGTTTTTGGTGGTGATCCAGATCAATAATCAATCAATAATCCAAAATATCAAAAATTTAGGGGTGAATCTGCATTGGATGGAGACTTTGCTGCCTTGGCGGAGGTCTGCGCTCTCTGAGTTCTTTTCTAGTTTTTATTAATCTGCTTAGGTCAGAAGTACAAATATAATCAGAAAGATACTGTATTGTTAATCTGATATAAAGAGGTTATGCAAATAAATTGCCACTATTTTCTATCTTTGTTTGCATGTAGTAAGTAGCATGTGACTATTATGGCATCATTTGTATTGGGGTATGGTATTTTTGTTCATACTGGTAGCTTAATTCTACCTTGTAGCTTCAGTATATGCTGGAATGACCCAGTTTATTCAGGAAGTGTAAGTGTGTATTAAGCCACTGATTAAGTCATGGGGTTAAAAGTGTTTGCAGTTTTGTTTGACAACCCTCAGGCTGTGTATCAGGCTGGTGCAACAATTACTGGCCATGTGCTTTTAGACATTGATGAGGAACTAAAAACAAGAGGTAAAATATTAGTCATATTTTATGTTTTGTTATATAGTGAAAATGGTTACATATACTTGTTTTGGTTTTACCAATAGCTGCACAATATACAAGTAGTTGTTAAAGCTAATGTACATTCTCAAGTGTGTGAGATGACACACATAACACACACATAACACACAGGTAAACATCTTAATCAGTTTTATGAACAGATGTGTGTAAGAATCCAAGTTGAAGAAGTCAAAACACATTGAACTTTCATCTTCTTTGAAGTATGGAAAATGTATAAATTATTTATTTCTAATAGTTGGCTTTACACTTGTCTCTGTTTTTACTAAGGATACTTAATGTTTTGCAGGAGTTAGAATAAAGTTTGAAGGAAGAGCTTATGTCCATTGGACTGAAACGAGAACTGAGAGCTATACTGATGGCAGTGGCAATAGGCGGACTCGGACATACACTGTACACTATTCTTCACATCAGAAATATTTTGAAACTAAAGTTATTTTGTATGGACACTGTGAGTATTGTTACTAAATGAAGAAAATGTAAAGTAATAATCATGCTTTCATTGCAATTAAAATTTAGTTAAGGATTCTTTCTCCTAATTATAATTAAGTTTACTCTCCAGATTTAGATGGAAATGAATTACTTAAATCACACCCATGCAGCTCTTCAAAAATACTTTTAAATATCACCCATATGACCTACAGCATGTTAATTCTAATTAAGTTATAATATTTTTACAATAGGATACCTTTTATTTTCACTTACTAGTACATGCAGTAATTTTGCTAGAAGACGGAATTAAGCTTAAATGGACATGAATAATCCGGCCTATTCAATATTATTTTTGGGATAAAGAGAAAACTCACAACATGCTTATATGAACAATCTTTGTTGTCAAGTTTATTTATTTTAATAAATATTTTAAAAAAGACAATTAATCAATCACTTAAAATTTTGCATTGAATCAAACTTGATATTGAGTAGTACTTTCATAATAATGTGATATCTTTATTTTAAAGCTCAGTCCAATGAGGCATTCTACCTTCCCCCGGGCACAAAAACATACCCATTCAGGTTTGATCTACCCCCATATCTACCTACATCATTTGAAGGGGAGTTCGGAAATATTCGCTACATAGCCAGAGCCACCATAGACCGACCATGGTGGTTTGATTATCACACCAAGAGGGGTGTGAATATTCTTAGTGTAAAAGATCTGAACACAAAGCCTCACTTGATGGTATGTTGATGAATCGCATCAGAAAATGATAGTAAACAGTTTTTAAACGTTATCATCCTTTCAGTTATGATGATAATTTTTCTTCTTAAAATGAATTTTAATGTACAATTTTTCTGTGTTAGAATCTTCTATTCTTTAACACTATTATATAGGCCACGCTCACAATTCGTAACTAGTCCTCTGATCAAATATGGCTAACCCCACTTGAAAGCAATGCTGAATAATCTCCTTATGGTCTCCCTGCCTATCACATGCGACATTCCTGCAGGGGTCTTGCAATTAAAGCTAAATTAAAATGGCTCTGAGATTTAATTGCTAGGCCCCTGCAGGGATGGAGTGTGTGTGAGGTGGGGAGTCCATTAGGGGATTAGGCTGCATTGCTTTTAAGTGGGTCAGCCATATTTGTTCCTCAGATCTGTTAGTCCGTGGATTGACTTGATCTGAAACTGCCATAGTTACAATGATACTTGTATAAATATATTGTATCTTTTAGACACCCATGGGAGTAGCTGATTCTAAGACTCTGTGCTGTCTTTGTTGTGCCTCGGGTCCAATTGAGGCCAAGATGTCTCTGTCAAGAACTGGATTTGTACCAGGAGAGAGCATCCCATTTCGCATTGAGATCACCAATAAAAGTAACTCTGACTTGACTGCTGTAAACGTTGAATTAAACCAGGTAAGTGGGCTGGTAAATTGTGCAATCTATGTAAAAATTCTTGCTTTGGTTTCCTTGAAAACTTTGTATTTTATTTATTTATCTTTATTTTTATTTTATGTGTTTATTTATTTTTTATTTTATTTGTTTTGTTTTTTTTTTTTTTTTTGTTTTTTTTTTTTTTTACAGTAATCTTTGTATGTATGTCTTTTTAGCATGTTTCCTTTTATGCGGAAGGATCAAGCAGACATTCCATGCGCAATGTTGCAAGCATGTCTCTTGGATCTATAGCTGCTACCAAAAGTGAAGAGTTTGACAATGTATGGCTAAGAATTCCTCCGGTCCCACCAACAGAAACAGAGCTGTGCAGAATCATACAAATAACATATCAGCTCAAGGTACCTTTTTAGAATTCAAAATCATATTTATCATGTCATAAAAAATTTTAAAGGTCCATATATCAACTATATCCAGCATGGCATTTCAGAAAAGTATTTTCATTTGCACTGAGAGACGTTCATAATCAGCACCCACAACAGAAATATAATTGAAGTATTTTAACAAACATGACAAATAACAATGTTTTTAATTTGATAATTAATTTTGAAAAATCTTGGTCAGATTTAGGTGTTCTGAAAATATTGAAACTGATCCATTAGAATGAATGAAAGTGTAAATGCTGTATATAATATTATGTTTTTACAGCTTATAGTTACTCCATCTGGTCCATCATTTAGTCTGAAAGTTCCACTTTCTGTCACTATTGGTACTATTCCTCTGCGAATGTCATCAGCCGACTATACGTATGGCACCTTTCAGTCAAGTAGTAAACCAACTGCTCCATTGCTGGACCAGGCTGCAGCAAGTGCCCCACCTGTGGAGGATTATCCTAACCAGGGTGAGATTAATTTCTGTTCAGCCTCTGCTTGCATTGCCACCTAAGCAACATTTCCATCAGGTCTCCATGGATCAACCCAACTTCACTGGGACTCTTAATTCCTGAATGCAATCAGTTTAACATATTACTAAACGTGCCTCTTCGATCATGGTGTAAAGTAGAATATAAAGCTGGTGATTATATGAGTACATTAAATTGAAACCAAGAGGAAACATGTCATTCATTTAAGCTGATTGCACTCAATGAGAGGCCCCGCAGAGTTGGGTCAATCCAAGTAGACTTAATGGTGTCTATGGGGATGGGGTAACACACATGGAGTGATGATGTATCAACACCAGGGCAGGCATCAAAGCCAAAATGAAAGTTTTTTACTCAAATTAGGGTCAATCCAAGGAGACTTATGGTGTCTATGGAAATGGGGTAACACACATGGAGTGATGAAAGATCAACACTAGGGCAGGCATCAAAGCCAAAATGAAAGTTTTTTACTCAAATTATTATAAAATCATGTGTTAGAGAAAGCAAAAAGAAAAGGATTTCTTGTAGCTGCCCACTAAACACACACAAGGGCTTAGCTAATCCCAGCGAATTTCATGCTAATGCAGTTATTTTTTATTACAACAATACATCTTAATTATCAACAAATTTGTCCTGAGTCAGCATAGTTTATATATGTCCTGAGGTTTTTTTTTTTTTTGTTGTTGTTGATTATTGTACATAATTTTCAGTATCATTTTGTCAAATATCTGTTTTATTTGAATGCATTAATTTTTTTTTCATTTCATTTTTTAGCACCTCCATCTTATGCTGAATGTGTATTTGGCAAAGTAAATATCAGGGATGATGAAGACAATGAACACACAACTGGAGATGTGGAGTTTACTCCTGTGTATACCTATTATGCTAACATGAAGACCAATCCAAGCTAACTACTTGATCAAACTAGTTATTGCAAATCATTATATACTGGTATTCTATAGTCATGCCAGTGCAAGCTGGTGCCAATTAAGTGCAATACACAAATAGATAAAGAATTAAGTTTGAAAAAAACTTTTTTCAAGAATTTTAGTAAATATTATAAAGATGTGATGCCAGATCAAACTTAATGATAATATCTATATATATATATATATATATAGGTAATTGCTATTTCAATCATCACTGAATCATTCACAACTCTTGTGACTGTACTATTAGAAACAACTGTAAGTTGAGGCAATAAAACCACATTGTCTGAAATTACCCCAGGGAATACCTATTATCCCCCCATCCCAAGTAGGGTTGGTATTCTTCAGTTCTTGTCAGCCTGTGGGTTGCTGGCCTGAATGCTGCAGCATTTTAAATGCAGTGACTAAGGGATTTCATAATTGTACTTTAAGCTATATAGTTTTGTCTGTAAGAAGTTGTTATACGTGAAGCAGTTTCTGTTTTACTGTACTGATCGAGATCACATTGAACTTCAAGCTCATGCATTAAACTTGACAAGATATTAAGAAATAATTGTAAACACTGTAAGAAATTATTAAATAGATAGAAACATAATTCATATATCTGCAGTACTGTCAACAATCACTATGTGGTTGTATCTTGAACAGATTTTAAATTATTGCCAGGGGTATCATAATTGTGTCATGTCATTTCATTGTGATGTGGGCCATGGAGATATTCACTTTTATAAGTCTTATGAATTTTACCTCAAACTTTCAGTTTTTAAAACACAGGATCAATATGTGTAGGCCTCAGTCTGCTGATAGTGTTGGTTTGCAGCATTGTTATCTGTCAATGAGGCATTATTTATTTTACAGTAGTTTTCATAGATTTATTTAAAGATTAACTCCTCTCAATGTATAATTTGCTGCTAATAAGATTTACTTACGTATCTCAAACATTCTTCAGAGAGTGGATGTCGTTAGTCTGCTGTTGAGTATGAAATTGATTAAAGAATTTTTTTTTTTGACTAACATTTTTATTATTTTGTTATAAGAGATTGTTGCCTTCTTTACTTTGAACTATTAAGATGTTGCACTGGCATTGTGGGGTCCGCCATATAGATAAACGTCCCAATAAAATATTCGCCCCGATAGATACGTCTCTATACATACACGTCTCAATAGATTTACGTCTCGTTAAATTTACGTTCCGATAGATCCACCAACAGATTCCTATAAACCCACGTATCTTTAGATCCAGGTACCGCTAGATCCATCTATCTGACATCGTAATCGGCTAAAAGGCCCATATCAACTTGCGTTGTGAAATTTAGAACACATTTTTATGTTCTTTTTTGTTTTGTTTTGTTTAGAACACATTTACATGTAAATTCAGAACACTTTTTACATGTTCGAATGTTACATTTTGAGAACACTTTAAACAGTGTTCTGACGCTAGAACAGTAATTAAGCGTTGTGAAATATAGAACACACTTTTGTTCTTTTTATGTTCTTTCACTGAGTATTGTGTGAAAACGATCTAGTAGAATAATATATTGCTGACTGCGTACTGCCGTTTTAAAGAAGTGCATTTTATGTACTGAGTAGTATACCAACCATTTCGAGCAATAGTGTACCTGTAATGGATCTATCGGTATTTGGATCTAAAAATACGTGGATCTATAGGTATGC